>ONZK01000864.1:8588-27799 GCA_900322385.1 Pharnaceum exiguum | reverse complement strand
TTGTAACAATTTATCGGACCTAATTTAGGATGGTAGTCATATTTTGTTATTACTAATGTTAACTTTTGTAAGTACAAATGTTGGTAAAAAAATCGAATTGTTGGTTAATATTAGTCAAACACGCCCTTGCAAAAAAATCAAAAAAAAAAGTACTTTTTTTTTCGAATTTTTTTCTGGCCAAAAGAAAAGATAAAAGATTTAAAAAAATAAAAACTAAATCAACCACTCTCCTTAAATTTAGGACTAAATCAATGGTTGATAATGGTCCTTATCTATCCCTTATAGTCCTATGATTTTTGAGAACAAGATAGGATATTCACCCTACGTGCGATATGCCAACGACTTATTAACCTATTTATATATCTTACTAGTGCAACGTGCACATAATTTAACAATTAATTTTTTTTTTAATTCCCGATGAATCGATGATCAATTCACCTATTTATTGTTATATTATTAACGATCGTTATATCATACAAGTATACAACTATTACACACAATTTGGCCATACTAAATAGTTCTTTATATACAACGTTTGTTGTTGATGTGCTTAGTCCATCTACTTGTGTATTAGTAAATTTATAATTTGGGTTCATACCAGCGTGGAACTCTTGACATAACAACATATATTTGTCCACGGAATTAAAGGTATCACAACTTTTTGCAAGTAAAAGTATACTTGCAACTAAAAAGAGAGCTAGGATTTGTGAATTGTAATTTGGGAAGGGGTCAATGTCGCAAGGCTTGATGAGAATGGAAGAGGTATCATACAAATTTTTAAGGACCACATCAATAAAACCTCAGCTACTGCTTAGTCAAATCGCTTGCTAACCAGATAATCGTAGGCGAAATTCAGCTTCTCAATCCAATGCAACAGCGAATAGCTTACCCCCCACATTTGATTTTTTTTTTTTTTTGCATCACTAAAATGCAACAAAAGGTTTTGATATGTTGAGGAGATGTGTTCATGCCCTTGATGCAAAGTCTGCTGTCATCGTTTTCATGCATCAAAATAAGCAGCAGCTAAAGGACACAGTTTACAAACTGGAAGCCAGTGGGATAATGAGAGCTGCATGCATAACTCCACTTGATGAGGGGAATTGAGAGTGCTTAGCTTGTGACAAACGAGCTAACTAGCTGCAAGGGGTTTGGATGTAGCAGAATGTGACCTGACCTGACCTCGTTGTTAACCTTGACTTGCCTACGGACTCTGTTCACTATGCTCATCGAGCTGGAAGGACTGGCCGCCTTGGTAGTTAGGGAGGGCATTGTTGCCATCATATGTGAGCATCTGATAGCCATAATGTGCATACTCAAAAGAACTGAACTTTTAGTACGCGCGCAACCTTGATTTGATACTACGATACTAGAAACTTGGGCTCGCACTTGTTTTTGGTTTATGAGCGAGCACTGATGAACACGGAGGCACCGAGACGTGCGGGGATCGGAGCTGAGTACTAGTGCCGTACTCCACATCTGCAAAATGTTTCCGGTACGGGTGAGATATTATTGCTGGGAATGTCTCAGGGACGCCCAGGCCAACCACCTTTCACACACGCATCCCTTTTTAGTAGATTGGTTGTTGATAATTGACTGATTGTAATGCAATAATGACTGGTAATTGATAAATGAGTTGAACATATATAGCATTGGTAGTTTTCAGTTTAGAGCTTTGGCGGGAAAGTTTGTTAGACATTTACTTTGTTACAATCTGTTACAATTTTGTGTTCGTGGCTTTGTTTTGAGATTAATTCTAATGGAAGAATAAAAATCCAAAATATTTCAGTGTCATTACAATAGAACTACCTTTTTAATTTTCTTCTTGAATTGGGAACAGGATCACAAAGGCACTAATCCACCATACTAGTAGTAAATTCACTCCTTAGCTTGTCTCGTTAGCTCGTTGGTGTTTAAGCTCTGAGCCAATGATTGACAACAATAGCACGCCTGCGCTGAAGTACACTATGGGTATGTTCGACAAACCAAGCTGAAGCTGATTAGGTAGCTGAATCTGATTAGTTAGCTTAAACTGAAGCTGAAGCTTAATAGATAATCTAATTAGGGTGTTCGGATGAAGTAGGTGAAGCTGAACTGATTAATGTAAAATGACATAAAAGGACAATTATAATTTCCATTTATATGGGATAATATTTTCAGTAGGGGTAATATTGGAATACAGAAAGCTTATTGATAGGAGATTATTTGATAAGCTAGCTCATATAGCTTACCAAATAAGCTAGCTTATCTGATAAGTTGTCTCCATAAGCTGACAAAACGAACACAGCTTATCTGTAAAAGTTAAGCTTATCTTATAAGCTGAGCTTAAAATTATGAAATAAGCTGCCAATAAGCTGCGAAACGAACAGGGCCTATGTATTATTTCAGAATCGAGCCAAAAACATTGAAGAAATTATTTCTTTTTTGAGAAACCATGTCACCTCATTATTTCTTTAACAGTCCTCTACAATAACTTTTTTTCCTAGATTCCTCTAGAATATTACTAATTTTTACTTGGTAATAAAAAAGACTAATTTCCCATCAAAAGAAAATAAAATTACCAATTCCTTTACTCTTTTCTTTTGTGGTGAGAAATTAAAATTACTTTACTTATTTTACAATCATATATACCGACTCAGTCACGAATAAAACTCTCTCTATATATAAGCTCACAGAACTATTCTCCCTTGCAAAAAAAAAGAAGAAGAAATCTCATACATACGAGTAGTATTCTTGCAAAACAATTCAAACTTCCAACCCAAGAAATTTCTCCAAGAACACTAAACACTACGAATTCACCTTTCGAGTTTAACTAATTTACGATGTCATCCTCAACAATGCTTTTACACCCTACAGCAATTACACCACCAATGTTAGACCCTCTGGCAATGCCCCCAGCCGTTTCGATGTGGGAACAAAACTCGTTGTTAGGCCACAAGAACGACCTCTATGGGCGGTTAAAGGAGCTACAACGCAAGGTTGAGATATCAGACATAAAAGAAGAGAACGTCAGGGAAGAGATCAGGAGACTAAGAAAGGAGCTTCACTATTATGCTAAGGAGGAGGTCAAGCGTATCGCTGCGGTGCCCTTACAAATAGCGCAGTTCTTGGAGATTATTGACAAAAACCATGGTATAATTTTAGCTCCTAATGGGTTTACTTATTATGTTCAGATACTGAGTACACTTAACAAGGAGTTGCTTAAGCCCTCGTCAAGTGTTGGTATTGTTCATCGCGGCAAATCCCGTTCGGTTGTTGAAATCCTTCCTTTAGATGCTGACAATAGTATCTGCCTCCTAAGTGACGCCGAGAAGCCTGACGTTACGTATAAAGACATAGGAGGGTGTGAAATTCAGAAGCAAGAAATTCGTGAATGTGTTGAATTAGCTTTGACGCAACATGAGTTGTACAAGCAAATTGGTATTGACCCTCCTAAGGGAGTTTTGCTTTACGGTCCTCCTGGTACAGGGAAAACCATGCTAGTAAAAGCTGTTGCGAATCACACGAATGCTGCGTTTATTCGAGTGAACGGGTCTGAATTCGTTCAGAAGTACCTCGGTGAGGGGCCGAGGATGGTACGAGACGTGTTTCGGTTGGCTAAGGAGAATGCACCTGCAATTATTTTTATTGATGAGGTTGATGCTATTGCTACAGCAAGGTTTGATGCTAACGGTGGTGGTGACAGGGAAGTTCAGCGTATTCTAATGGAACTCTTAACTCAGATGGATGGATTTGACCAAACTGTGAATGTTAAGGTCATCATGGCCACCAATAGGGCTGACACACTCGACCCGGCCTTGCTTCGGCCTGGCCGTCTCGACCGTAAGATCGAATTCCCCCTCCCGGACAGGCGCGAAAAGCGGCTAGTGTTTCAGGTCTGTACTTCCAAGATGACCTTGAGCGACGAGGTTGATTTGGAGGATTATGTGTCCCGGCCTGACAAACTTACTCCTGCAGAGATTGTTGCTATATGTCAAGAAGCAGGCATGCACGCAGTCCGTAAGAACCGCTATCTTGTCATGCCAAGGGACTTTGAAAAGGGCTACCAGGCCAATGTTAAGAAGTCTGAGAATAAATTTGATTTCTATAACTGATTGATGATCAGATTGAGATAGTTTTTTGGGTTCTTTGGAATTTTCTATTTTCTTGGTCTTAGATTCATAGATTGTTTCAAAAGTGATACTAGATTGTCGTTTAATTGTAGTTATATATGCTTAATGCACTGCGAAATTTGTCACAGAGGTGTTTAATTGTTCTTCGTTAGTTATAAAATGCAGTCTAGACTACTATACAATACATACACATGTTCTTAAAACAGTAATACAATTCTTATCCCAACATGCAACAAGTCAACAACCAAATAATCTGAATTTACAGCGTGTACTTGTCAGTGTCACAGAGACAGGAAATAGTTAAACAGCATGAATGTTACAGAGAGATGTAAAAGAAACCCAATGCTCAAATAGGCAAAAATGCTCAAATAGGCAAAAATGCTCAAATAGGCAAAATCTGAAAGAAAATAAAGGAAAAATGGTTCAGGGATGTATATACTAATGTATATACTATACGTGTATCCCGGTGTACCTAAGAACTGAAGTTAGATGCAGAGTCCGTTATTCCTAAAGATGAGAATTTGGTGGTGATCCAAACACTTCGAAAAGAGATTACATCACCTTGGGAAATAAAGAGTCTAATTGAAGATGTTTGGTCTATTTCGAAGACCACTAAAAGAGTTCAACTTATACATATTTTATATGAAGGGAATAAAGTCGCATATTGGATGGTGAGATATGGACATAATTACAAACTTACAATGCCTAGGTTTTTGTGGATACGTCTTGATCGACGGAGCTTGTCATTTTGGAAACAATATCCTGATTTCTGATGTAAGGTTGCGTACATCAAGCCTCCTCAATACCGCATCCGAAATAGGATTACACTGAGTTGTTATTGACTTATTGTTGTTGTGGTTGTTTTGATCGACGGACCTTGGTCAGATAGTCTTTCTAAAGAAGCAACAACAGTTCCATTATTATCTCATCTAAGATAGAGTACTGAAGGAGCCTGATGTACGCAGCCTTACCACGATTTGGAAATCGGGAGACTAGAAGCTCTTCCTAAATGTACCCATTTCTACA
This sequence comes from Pharnaceum exiguum, assembly GCA_900322385.1. Taxonomy (NCBI): domain Eukaryota; kingdom Viridiplantae; phylum Streptophyta; class Magnoliopsida; order Caryophyllales; family Molluginaceae; genus Pharnaceum; species Pharnaceum exiguum. The sequence continues at coordinate 22,664 of ONZK01000864.1, read as the reverse complement.
TAACTATCGTAGGTCCATAGTCGACCTATGATTTTGGGGAGAGGGATTAATGGAAATTAGTAACCGGGCCTCAATTCAGTCCATCCAAAAAGGACAAGTCAAACTAGCCCACTGTCGCAAGGCTTGCCGAGGAGTTTAGCCAGAAAACAGGCCCATTATCGTGTAGTCGATTAAGACTGGATCAGCAGTAATCTACTCTAGCAGACTAGCATGAATGCAAAACCGAGCAATAAATGATAACAGAGCGAGAGCGAGATAGGAGGTGGTCAGGTGGGTAACAGCAAGCTTAGCATTATTATTTGTGTTCATGGAAAAGGAGAATAGGAGTTACATCCTCCATTCATCCTCTTGTACGTAGACTTTTACGTAGTACATCTCTAAGCTGGAACAATAATGGTATTCACATGACGAAAGATCCACAAATTTAAAGTAAATTTTGATTGCCATTGCTAGCTTCGCCAGATGAATGGTTAAATAAGAAAGTTATCGATGAGGCGTCCTTAATATTTCTCCCTTCAACATCAACTTAAGTGGAGCCTAGCTAAGATGTGGAGTATCAAATTTATGGCTGATAACAATTTCACATTTGTGAAATATCAAATATGACAATTGACATCGATCACTTCAGAGTCATTGATCGCAAGTTCATTGATGAAAACATTAATGAAACTTTTCATGACAATAACATGCAGAAGCTAAGGCAGACAGATTTCTTAACTACCTAAGGAACTTGCAAGTGTGTATTTCTCCTGCCAAGGAAAAAGAAAGGAGGAAGGACACGCTTAGCCAGCTAGTGGCCCAGTTTCATCGTAGTAATCATCGTTTTGCATGAAATAGAGAAGCTAAGGCAAAATGGAAACAACAAAACCAAATTGTTAAAACAAGGCTAGCATATGGAATTTTTAATTTTGGAGGTTTTCAATATAGTATGTGTGGCTGGCTGGCTGCCTACTTTGATTCAAGGAACAATAGATAATTTTCTTTCAGTGTAGGATTTCCCATTTGGAATTACATTAAGTTTGGAAAGGAAAGAGAAATTCTATGGTTATTGATTGTTAGAGTAGGGTACTGATCTTTTAATATAGGGTGTACCGTTCGTTCATAAGAATTTGGTATGTACAGTGTTTTTTGTAGTGCATGTTATGCTTGTAGTTTAAAGGGTAGTTGTCGTCTTGCCTGCTAATTTTTGTGTTTTATATATGCTTTACTTATGCATTACTTAGGCTTTGCATGTTTATCCCCGACTTTATGTTTTTATGGTTGCATTGGTTATTGACGATTTTCACTGCATGCACAAATGTTGTTATGGTTACATTGGTTTCTAACGATTTTTCATTACAGGCTCAAAGAGGCTCTAATAAAGGTACTAAGTGGGTCATTCTGAAAACAGTCTCTCGATTCTCGGAGTGAGGCTGCGTACATCAGACTCCTTCAATATCTCATCAGAAATGGGATTTGACTGAGTTGTTGTTGTTGTTATCGTTTCGTATAACTATCATGCTACAAACTTTTTTGGTTGGCACCTTCAATAAATTCATGAGATTCGCAAAACCGTAGAGATCCCAATTACATGCATCGTTTTGTTGATAAAAAGATCATGGGATGTTGACTTACAAAGCAATTTTTGACTTAATTTGGTTGATGTGTCAATTTAATTAGTTGGCTCAAATAGCTCGGCCAAACCCCTACACTTATATGATGTCAATTAACTAGTGAACATTCAACACCATTTGCTTGGCTAAAAATGGTCGGAGGCAGATACCAATCAATCTAATCCAGACCAAATCAAGTTGGGGAGCATCATTACTTGCAACAACTAACAAAACCAAAGTTTTAGATTTGTTGGAGGAGCGGGAACACCAAAACATAAGGAAGTTGGTTAAAGAAATGTGAAAGATCATCTTTTTATGTTTTATTAATTGAGAATTTGTACGGAATTACATATAACTCATACCTTTTTGTGAAGAATTATCTATACAAAATATTTTTTATAAGGAACTACTTATAAAGATGAAGACTTTGATCAATTTATCTAAAAAGACAAATATACATACCCTTACTTCAAACATGCTCGTGGTAGGTGTCCAATGGCCATACCATTCCATTCACCTCCTTACTAGCTCCCTCAATTTCCCTATAATACCCTACCCTTTATTTAACAAAAAAATGGCATGTTTTAATTAAATTAACGTCACGATCCCAACACCCCCATTCTCTCTCTATCTCATTTTTCTTTTTCTTTGTTTCTTCAGCAGTCGTGTCTTTGTTTCTCTATGAAATTTCCAAATTGGCATTACAACAAAACACACAGTCCCTTCTTCTTTACTAATCTCTCCTATTTACTGACCTATGATACTCTTAGCCCTTGTTCGTCTCACAGTTTATTAGTAGCTTATTTAATAATCTTAAACTCAACTTATAAGATAAGCTTAATTTTAACAATAATTTGTGTTCGTTTTGTCAGTTTGGGGAGAGATTAACATATAAGCTAGCTTATTTGGTAAGCTGTATGAGCCAACTTATCCAATAATCTTATATCAATAAACTTTCTATATTCCAATAATACCCCTACTAAAAATATTATCCATTATAATTGACAATTAAAATTGTCTTTTTTATGTCATTTTACATTCATTAGCTTCAGCTATTTTATCCGAACACCCTAATTAGATTATCTATTAAGTTTCAACTTCAGCTAACTAATTAGTTTCAGCTCCACGTTCAGCTACAGATTCAGCTTCAGTTAGGTTTGCCAAACATACCCTTAATACTTTTAAATTCATAAGGGAGGTGCACATAACCAAAACAAGAAAATAAGAAAAAATTTGGAACAAAATGAAATCATTATAAGCTTTTCATTCACCATCAACCAGTGTTTAGAAAAACTAGTCATTAACTATTGCATTCTAAGATCAAATTTCTTTCACTTAATCAAAATGAAAATGGCCAACACAATCAACATTCAAAATGCATATTTTGGTCTTTTGTTACTCTTGCAAGCTAGGACCTGTTCTTTTCAACTACAATTCAGTTCAGTTCAGTTTTATTCAGTTCAGTTCAGTTCAGTTCAGTTTTCGAAGTTCAGCTCGTAACTTGTAAATGTAATAAGTTTTGACCCCGATATCCATTCTTAGTTATTAGTATATCATTGGAAAGGTCTCACCATGCAGTTTTATAAACGCACAGTATTGATAGGGTTTTGACAAGTGTTTGAGTGTCAAAACAACTAAACAAAAAATTCAGTTTTTTCCAGTTCAGTTCAGTTTTATTCAGTTCAGTTTTATAAATTTAGTTCAATAAAGTTCAACTCTAGAGAACGGGGCCTATCCATACTTGCTCTTGACCTTTTCCTTCTCTATATGATTTTTTTTCTTTTCCTCCTCAACTCTAACTATCCGATTTTGCAAAGAATTAATCCCCTTCATCATGGTGTTTTTCTCCTTCACCAAATCATTTATCACCTTGTCCTGCCACTTTGCTTGCCCATTATCAATCCATTCAAAATATTCATTTTCATTCTTCTCGATTTCCCAATCATATATATAGGTCCTGATCCGTAAGCTACATTTTGCTTACCATGGCATTTTTTGGGGGAAGATGAAGATGAAACTTCACTTGAGAAAGTTGTTGCATGTACCTACATACTTAAATTTCCAAAATATTAGGAAACTTATATGCTACAATAGCTACATGGCTCATATTAGGCTCAAAATTTTTTATACTAGTAATTTGTTCTCAAATGACTGGGAATTCATCTCTAGAAAAGAGAGTGCCTTATCTTTTCTTTACCACGGTACAAAACAAAAAAAAAACATAGGTTTTTGTATGGTTTAATAATTTTTTAGTTATATTTACATAACAGATATTTATTCGTGAATTCCTATGATTTGACTCAATTATAAAAAAAAATAGTTGTGATTTAATGTACGTGGTGCAATGGTATTTAAGACATAGGTTGTGTTTTCTTCATCTATAGTATTATAGTTCATTTCTTTCGCTTATGTTTAGTTTAATTCAGTTATAGTTATAGTTATAGTTTTAATGGCATTCAGTATTTTTCAGTCAATACAGTGTTTTTATCAGTTTGGTTTAGTTTTTTCAAAAACTTTCAGTTCGGTTTCATTTAAGGTTCTCAAAGACGAACAAACCCCATCCTTAGACGTACTGAAAAGGTTTTCACCCCCTAATGAAATGGTTTGAGTTGAGAAAACTATCAATAGGAGACAAAAGAAACAAAAAAAAGTTCTAAATAACTTCAAAAATCAAATAGACTCAATTTTATTTAAAAAGACCATATTTAAACCCTAGCAAGGTAAAAAAAAACATGCCCATAAATAGTGTTGCTATATCGTCATTGATATTTAACAAATCATATCATTAAATTGGAATCATAATTTAGGTTTATATTAAATATTTACCAACTTTTATTCCATTTTGGTATCTTTGGACTTTTTTGTGTTTAATGGCCGAAAAATGCACCATTGATATTTTTTCATAAATATCGGGTGAATTTAGTTCATTGGGGCTAAGCCTAGCATTAAATAACCCACGTTTACGTACATAGAAAATTAGAATTGCGAAATTGTCATTTAATATTTTTTTAAAAAAAAGAGACGTCATTTCAGCTATTTAACGATAAAGTTAACAGAAATTTTGTTGGTTTTCCGAAAAGATAATTAAAACTAACCACATGCCTCCCTCAAAATATATTGTAAAAATCAAGCATCTAAACATACATTATGATATGCCCGAGTACTCAAAAGGTAAAATTTCCTTAGTAACTTAATTGAAGTTAGTTGTAAGCTAATTAGTTGATTTGGTCCTATTCTTTAAGACTTAATTCAATCAATTTAAGGTTAATTCACATCTTCTTCCTCTTTATGTCCCGAGGTAAGAAAAAGTTAGAGAACTATTTTCTTGAGATGAACCTCTAACTTATCGGTTATTATAAAATAGCCGAGAAAGAAAAATTATTACAGTATTAAAGAGAAATGATAATGAAAACCTGTATGCCCGATTTTGGATAATCAGTTGCCCATTAATTTCATGGTATATATAATGTATACAAAAAATTTGAAAATACCGTAGTAAAATTAAGATTGAAATTTCCCATATAATTCTAAATTTTCTTTGTAAAGCTCCGATCACAATCAAGTTATCATCTTCGATCTCTAATTTCATTATATTGGAATTTAATACCAATATTAATCCATCACGAAGTGCTATAGCATCTGCTACAAGGTTGACAATGCATTTTAGTTTAGCTTAATTAGCTCGGTTTGCAAGTTATCATTACAATCAAGGCCTTCAATCTAAACAAAGAAAATATTAGTTATTTTATTACTATTGGATGCGTTAAGAGACACCATCGCAATTTGCAAAGTCTTGATTTTCTTTGAGGATCGGAGTACCAAGTCTTTTTTTTTTTTATGTTTTATGGATGTTAGCTTAAGACTCATTTGGCGTTAAATAATTGTACGTATGTTTTCTATAACATTAAATTCAAGATAAGAATAGTCATCCCAACTACTATGCACACTTTCATCTATTATTATACGTCAACGTCACTAACAAAATATATGTTCTTGTTAATTAACTTTTTTTTTTTTGAGGGGAATGTTCTTGTTAGGTAACTTAAAATACAAAAGGCAAGTTGTTTGAATGTTTTGTCATCTATGACTAGTGCATTAACCCATTTTTATGTGTCATTCCAGTTCAACACTTTACATATATTATAAAATCGGGGAAATGACAATTAGCCCCCTTAACTTATATCTATTGTTCAATCGACACCCTTAACTTTCCATTGTACGTAGCAATTAAGCCCCATATGTTAGCACACTAGTGCAATTTGAATTTGTACATGGTACACCCAGGTGTATCGAGTTAGGTACATGATATATTTTTTTTTTCATATTAGGCCTAATTTTCAAATAAACAAAATAATAGTAGCCCAACATTATTTAGCTACCTAAATATAAAGAATGGTGTAAGACTTACACCCGGGTGAAGGATGTAAATTGCCTACTCTTAATTCCTTGAATATCACTCCATTGCATTGAGTAATCGGATTAGAACTAGTTTAGGATTCCCTCAGCAAGCAAACGGCTAAAATGTTCCCCAAGGACAAAAGGCCAATTGCTAATGGGAAAAAACTGAAAGACATGCAATCGTTGTTAAAATAGGAGATTGCTAGGGTGACCCGGTGGGTCTCTAACCCGATAGTACAATTTAGCCTTATCTCTTTCCAACCAACAAAATAGCCTTATTAAATTTAAGAAAGAGATAGACCCAAAAATTAGTAAATCGGCCACCCGTAGGTCACCCAAGTTTTTTCATGCCCCAATAAAAAAAACGCCTGTTCCAACGGTCTGGAACTCTGGATCGATATTTATTTACGAGTTTACGATTGCCGAAAATGAAACCTAACATGAGAATGTGACGTCACTACTTTTAGTCATCCACTCATCCCACCACCAATGTTACGAACTTAGACGTATCGTACGTACTCTCATTTCACCCCATTCCATAGACCATAAAATAAGGAAAGAAAACAAAACGATGAAAGAAACGATATATAGAAAACACCCTGATTTGGGATTTTCGTCACCCGTTAATAAAAGCCAAGAGGAAGATTTTTTTATATAAAGGAACTGAAGCCAATAAGTATCGATCCCAATCTTGACGGATGAAGGTGTGCCTTCTACAACTTGAACAACTATCTCTTCTAAACCAATGGAAAATACATATGTATATATATTGTGTTAAAGGGGACCATTATACCTGTGAGAATTTTTTCTAATTTTAAAGGTTACGTTTAAGTTGCATTTTCAACTAACTAATTGCATATTCTTTGTATAGTAGGCAACTAATACTTTTAAGGGTAAATTAAAATTGCTCTATGAACTTTTACAAAGAGTGGCTTGATCTGGTGGGATGAGAACAAATCATCTTTCAAATAAGCGATTCTCATGAGACAAATTCTGATATTGAATTGGGAGCTCAAAAATGAACCAATTTACCTTCTATATTTTAATTTATAATAAAAAATAATCTAAGTGTCAAAATAGAAAGCCTGCATTAGAAAGGACTTGTCAACCAAAACAAGAAGAAGAAGAAAACAAGAGGAAGAAGATGATATCTCTTATGGCGAATTGCGGTAACAACGATAAGCTGTGCTCACCAATGGACTTAAATAAAAAACAAGAATCGTAACACTATTACACTAATACACTAATACACTAATACTGTTTTCACCAAAAAAAAAAAAAAAAATACACTAATACTGTAATGCGTACGTCTATGCATTGTTCTGCTCGATTAGTCGATGGATCGCGGACAAACTTAATGTTGATTTTTATCGTATAACTCACTTGTAAGGCGATTATTGTAATGCGGTTCAACTTTTTAGAAACACAAATAGGAGTAAATTAAGGTCAAGTTGCCTGCGGGTTATGCTTGCTCTAGGTCAAAATTTTGATTCGACAGTATATATTTTATTTTTTTTGAGACAATTCGACAGTGTATTAAACTTAATAGAGCTTAGGTGATCTACATGCTTCATTCCTATTTGTCTATCATGAATTCCATTTTTCTATATATATAATATGCCATATGAAGTAGCAATATAAATAAATAATATTAATTTACAAGCACGTCATCAGATGCTCGGCAAATGAATGATTAGTACTTATGATTTGTATTATCCAAATACACTATTACTAAATTTTGGTCTGAATACACTAATACTAATTTACTATAACGACTAAGACTAAGGTCCTCAAAACAACTACCTCAGTCCGAATGCAACTATCTGTCTTATTTCGCACTGAATTTTTTTTTTTTGAGGGGAAAAGAGATCACTTTTATTAACTTAAAACAAATCTCGGCTTACATATTGTGCTATGGCGTTAGGAATACATCCTTGCCAGCATTGTTCGCTACCGAATGGACATACTCGAGCTAGGTGATGGGCTACTTCATAGCCCTCCCTACGCACATGACTCCATCTAAATGACTCGAAACAAATCAAAAAACTACGAATATCTTCAATAACTAATGCTAACTCATCAAACCTATCATTAAGGATCGTTCTTTAGAGCTAAACTGAATTGAACTGATTTTTTTTGTTTAATTGTTTTAACACTTAATCAATGATCAAAACCCTCTCAATATCGTAGGATAATAATGAAGGTGAGATCTTTCCAATAATACACTAATAAATACGAAGGGATATCGTTATCAAAACTCATGATATTCACAAGTTAATTACGAATCTATGTGTTTTTGATAAATTTGGATTGCCCACTTTAGCCCGTCAACATAACGTTGGGAGGAGAGATCGACTCAAGACCACAATGGGCCTATAGGGGTTCCATACTAAAACCAATTGGCAATAGTAGGAGTAACCCTCTAGGCTTATATGTAGGTTGCCACACTCTCCTCCCTCTTCAATGTGGGATAACATTCACATACATACTTCAACACTCCCCCGCACTCGAATGTCTCTCTGCCTCTGCGAGTCTTACGTATGGGACCATTCGAGTGGACTACATGTGTTTGGGGGAGGGGCCCAAGAGGGACCCGCTCTAATATCATGATAAATTCGGATTGCCCACTTCAGCCCGTCAACTACGTTGGGAGGAGAGATCGACCCAAGACCACAATGGGCCTAGAGAAGTTTCATATTAAAACCAATTGACAACAGTAGGAGTAACCTTCTATGCTTATATGTAGGTTTGGGATAACATTCACATACATACTTCTAACAGTTTGTTGATGTTTGAGGGTGACCTTGAACTACCTTATCTAACCGATTCATTCATACCAAAAGAAAAACAATCTTGTCTATTATAACTTGCATTGTAATGCTCCTTCTTTAACTATTCTTAATGTTTTCAAGTCTTTTTTTTTACTAGAGTTCACAAAATCCAGTTTTAGTTTATTTCATGTTACTTTTTTTGTTCTTATATAAAAGAAACCTATTACTTCATTAATAATTAGAGTCTAGAGATCACATATGCACCAAATGTACCAATCACTCCCCTTCCAGTTATCCTCCAGTTACACTTTCTCAATTGTTGTAATATTTACAATAATATCTCTATTTAACAAAGACCTGTGTAATAATGGAATCATCATAAAAAAAGATTAGAAAATTTTTATGTGATTTGTGTGTATATATTCATATGTTATTAATATTTTCATTTACTTTAGTGACTTTTTTTAAATTTATTAATTAATGGCCTATTTTTGTTTATACATAACTTATTTTAATGATTGTATATATATATACATCTGTTTCATACAAATTTTATTTAAAGAGTTGGTCTTATCTCAAAAAAAAAAAAAAACAAAGAGTAATTGCCAAACTTGGCCATCAATCCCTAATCACACATTATTACTTCATTCATAATTGACAACTAGCTAAAAACAAATAATAAATATCAAAATCGTCACACACAAAAGTTGTTCATTTCTAGGAAAGGGAGCAAAATCAAAATCTTTTGAACAAGTAGTACAAGAATATCTAATCCAATCGTAGGCTATTCATCTCTCGCACTGAAATTCAGCCTAACAAGTAGGCTCCACCTCCACACACACACACACACATTCACTGAAAACTGAATAAACCAAGCCACCTTCCCTACCTTTTTTTCCCCTTTCTCCAACCATAATAAAACTTAACTTACTAACATAACATAACATAACATAACATAAACATACACACATACTCACTCACATTAATAGTCACATTTTATTTACCTTCATCATTCTCACTAACCAACCCTTTTCTCTCTGACGTTGTCTGGTGTGCGACCTTGAGACGCAACCAGACGGCTGTTACTTATATCTATCTCCCCTACCCACACTCAACCCACATATATATACATACTTATATTTATAGAAATATAACCCCAAATGGGAGAGCTAGAGCTAGAGCTACCAACTTGTACATAATAGAAAGAAAGAAAGATGAGACAAGCAGAGAGGGAAATGACGGTAGAGGAAGGTGGTGAAGATGGAGAGGGTAAAACGGTAATAGTGGGTGTGAAAATGGATGGCCAAAGTAAAGAGCTTTTAACTTGGTCCCTTGTTAAAGTTGCTGACCCTGGTGATCTTGTCATTGCTTTACATGTTCTCCCCACTAACGGTAACATTCCTTTTCTGGGTGTTTTTTTTTTGTGATGAAATGAAATGATTGTTGTTGTTTTTTTAGTTGTGGGAAACTAATCATGGGTTTTTCGTGAATTTGTTAATCTTATAATGATTATCTTATTCTCACTTGTTTATGTGAGGTTTTAAGAAAAGATGAAAACTTTTTATATGGGCATTATTGCTAGATTGATGAAATAATTTATGGGTTTTTGTTTTTATTGGATAATATTAATGGGTTTTTGTTTTTATTGTGATCATCATTGGTAATATCACTTCTTTTTTTTTTAATTATTTTGGTTCATGTGACTATATTTTTTGTGGGCAGTGTTCAAATGTTGAGATGATTAATGATTTTTTTTTCTAGTGAACAGAGGATATTGATTATATTACCATTAATGGTAATTTGGTCGTTAATGTCAATGTTTAGTTTTGGACAAATAAATTTCTTGTCTTTTCTATGGTTGGTTTTTTTTTTTGGTTAAAATATATTTTTGGTGTGTGCAGATATTATTGATCAGGATGGAAAATCGTCACTATTGTCACTGGTTAAGGCATTTGATTCTGTTCTTGCCGTGTATGAAGGGTTTTGCAACTTGAAACAGGTAAATTCGTCTTTTTGTTTTTTTTATTATCTTTGTCCTTTTTGTTTGTTTGGATTCTTCTACAAATGGATGATCATTTTGTTTGCTATTAGAGTGGAAACTAGGGAAGGAATGAATTAGATGAGGAAAATTTGAATCTTTTCATATGTGGAAAGATTAGGAGCTCATAAATGTCAGCTTTGTCATGTATATGCCAAAGTTGCCAATCTAGGCAAGCTTGTGTCTTTTTGCTGCATTTGAAAGTTGGTGGCTGTACTTGAGCTGGTTAAGTGAATGTTTATTTTTTCTGCATGTTAGGTTGACCTTAAGCTGAAGATTTGCCGGGGTTCGTCTATCCGAAAGATTTTAGTTAGGGAAGCCAATTCATATGGTGCAAGCAATTTAATTGTTGGTACTTCAGCCAAACAACACACTATCCGACCTTCCACGTCAGTGGCTAAGTATTGTGCAAAGAAATTAGGCAAGGAGTGTTCGGTTCTTGCTGTTCGTAATGGGAAGGTTGTCTATCAAAGAGGAATTCCTTTGTCTTCAGCAGAGAGAAGGAAGAAATCTAAAGGTTGTTATGAGAAGACATCTTTTCTCTTTTCCTTATATGTAATGAAATGTTAAAGCTTGTTTGAGACATACTTTTGTTTTGTTATCTTATTTTTTGGGTGTCATTTTAGGGATTTTTGACCATTGCCAGAATGGCATCATGGAAGCCCTTGAACGAGCATCAGCGATTGACACCAAACTACCAGATGCTGACATAAAGGTGATGCCTGAATCAGAATGTGATCAACGGTTCGAAAGTGATAGAGAGAAGACAGATAGCATGGTTGAGACAGGACGCTTGGGCACACTTTTGAAACAGAATTGCGCCATATGTTCTCCTAATTCTGTATCATCCAGTAAGGCTAAGCCCGTCCCTAGTGTAATAGACGAGGATAATGGGAAAATCCAAGAGGAAGAGTCAATAGCTTTAGTACCATTTCAGAAGTTAGAAGCTGGATCAAGCTCTATTTCACTGCTGATAAAAGAATTGCCTGAGCGTAGACCTGGTTGGCCACTCCTTCGCCGTACTTTGTTATCGGGTACTAGCAATGTTTCTGTGGTGCAATGGACTATGTTGTTGCCCGCCAGATCTTGTCTATCAGCCACCGACTCATGTACGACACAGAAAAACTGTGACCAGATGAAAGAAAGTGTCTCTTTTACTTTACCTGATGAGCACAGTGATTCTATTGTTGCTGTCGGTGAAGAAACCTTGCCTTCATGCGTACATCACGAATCAAGAAGCCCGCTAAAAGAATTGGATGGGATTCATGAGAAGTTTGCTTCAACATGCAGACTGTTTAAGTACGAAGAACTTAAGACAGCCACCAACAACTTCATGCCTGGTCTGGTTCCTGACAGAGCTCTGACATTTGTGTTGTTGAACCTGTTCACCTCTGTTATATTCTTACGGAAATATTTTGTTGATTTCAGAGAACCTGATTGGAAAAGGAGGCACAAGTCGTGTTTATCGAGGTTCTCTTTCTGATGGAAAAGAATTGGCCGTGAAAATATTAAAGCCTTCGGAGAATGTACTACAGGAGTTTGTGCTGGAAATTGAGATTATCACGACTTTGCATCACAAAAACATTATTTCCCTTTTTGGCTTTTGTTTCGAGTACAACAATCTGCTTTTGGTGTATGACCTGCTGACCAGGGGAAGCCTTGAAGAGAACCTTCATGGTAAAATTATTCAGTCTTCTCATTCTATGAGACACAAAACATTTCTTTTATTATTTTGATTAACTTCGTTGCTAATTTTCCTTTATTGGCTGCAGGCATTCAGAAAAACCCTGCTGCATTTGGTTGGAATGAAAGATTTAAGGTGGCCTTGGGTGTGGCTGAGGCTCTTGATTATCTTCACAATCACAGCGTTCAACCTGTAATTCACAGAGATGTCAAGTCTTCAAATATACTACTGTCTGAAGATTTTGAGGCACAGGTATTTGAGCTTTACACTAATGCATCTTCAGGGTTTCATTTCTCTCATTCTTGTTACTGATGGTTTTTTATGTCCTGCTTTCTTTAGCTATCTGATTTTGGCCTGGCTAAACTGGCATCAATTTCACCTCACATAATCTGCACTGATGTAGCCGGAACATTTGGGTACGTAACCTTTACTTGATCTTGGCATTTTGAACTTTTTGAAGACTTGTAGCCATAACCATATAGTACTGCGGTTGTATGTTAGATTCCTTCCCAATATCTTTCCAGGTTTTCACTGGTTCAATTATTGATTGTAAATTTAATAGCATAACCTCTCGATTGGTTTACTCTTGGAAGTTACTTATGTTTCATTCTCTTGCTACAGCTATTTGGCTCCTGAATACTTCATGTATGGTAAAGTGACAGACAAGGTTGATGTTTACGCTTACGGGGTTGTACTTCTTGAGCTACTCTCTGGAAGAAAACCCATTAGTGATCAGCCAAAAGGCCAAGAGAGCATAGTAATGTGGGTAGGTTATCCTCTCCACATGATCGCTCCATTGAACATTACCCTTTGTTTTTCTACCGGTTTGAAAAACCAATCTTCATATCTTCATCTTCAGGCTAAACCAATTTTGAATGGGGGCAAGGTCTCCAAATTGCTGGACCCTTGCATGGGCAGCAATTATAATCGTGACCAGATTGAGAGGATGGTTTTGGCTGCTACCCTCTGTATCAGGAGAGCGCCTCGTGCACGGCCTCAAATAAGCCTTGTAAGTCAATCTTCTTCTTTTTTGAAGCTTAAAATTTACATCCATCATCTAATTCAATCTCATGTCTAATGTGCAAGCATTGTTTGATGTTATAACTGGATTGGACATTTAACTACTTCCCCGTAATATTGAACATCTTGTGGATTATGGTAGTAATTACTAATTAGTATATGCATATTTATTCATATTTCTTATAATGTTCCGTTACACTTTTAACTCAACCAGATACTGAAGCTATTGCAAGGTGATACTGACTCATTGAAATGGGCAAGGTTGCAAGTCCATGCCTCAGAGAACTGTGACATGATAGACGACGATGGCCATCCTGGGCCTGATATCCAGTCCCATCTGAGTCTAGCTTTGCTCGACGTGGAGGATGATTCGCTCTCTGTCAGCAGCATTGAGCAACATGTCTCGCTAGAAGAGTATCTCCGAGGAAGGTGGAGCCGCTCATCAAGCTTTGACTGAGACTTGGCCTTGCCAGTCTTCATATTAGCAAATTCTTTTATGTACATGGCTTCTTTATTTTTTTCCCTTTTTTTGCTGACAAGAATAGAAGACAGGGGGGGGGGGGGGGGGGGGGG
>ONZK01000863.1:34058-51053 GCA_900322385.1 Pharnaceum exiguum | reverse complement strand
TCTCCATAAGCTGACAAAACGAACACAGCTTATCTGTAAAAGTTAAGCTTATCTTATAAGCTGAGCTTAAGATTATTGAATAAGCTGCCAATAAGCTGCGAAACGAACAGGGCCTTACTTCTATCGTTCAAACAAGTACATGACTATCCGTAATTTAATTTCTTCTACTATGGCATGCGTAATACTGTACTTGAGATTTGTTACTAATAATACGGTGATAGCTAGTGCAAAATTAAGAGTGGCACATTTTTTGTTAAAATGGCCTGACATTATCAAATACAAAATGTTCCCAACTAGAAGTCACTGACCAATTTTGGAAGTGAACAATGCCCGTCAAACAAAGGTTATGTTGTAAGACACAAACAAGTTTAACAGAAAGACATTTGCAAAGATGTTTAGGTTGATGTGACCAATACTATTGCAGATTTATTAATTCCACACTGCAAAAACAAATGCTTCACCATCCAGTTAACGAAATGCTTCACCATCCAAACTTAGACATGTAAAGATCCATGTTATATTATACCCAAATTTCTTATGTGACCAATTTCCTTTCTAATTCTTGACAATGATGACAGGTTCTTGATATGAATATCCTATGGTGTTTCTTTTCTCCTCATCTCTACTCCGCCAATATTTGCATATATAAACCTTTGCCTGCCCAAACTTCAGACCATCACCTGAGATCTTAACCCATTAAGTAACTCTATCAAGGCATCCCCAAATAACCAATTATCCAACCCAATGGCCTACAAAGAGCGCCAAACAAAGTTCCTTCACTTTTTCACAATTTCTAATCTCATAATCTCTTGGTTAGCATTCGTTAATGCAGTGACCAGTCCCTCAGACATTTCAGTCCTTCGTTCCCTTAAGCAAGGAATTGACCCGAACTCGATCCCGGACTACTCATTCCTGAGCAGCTGGGATTTCTCAGTCGACCCTTGTGAGAGTGCTGGCGCCCACTTCCTCGGGGTGCTCTGCATGATCCCCGATGACAACTCTACCAACAGCCGTATTACAACTCTCGATCTTGATGGAGCAGGGTACGATGGGTTCCTGACAGATGACATTGGGAACCTGACAGAGCTCACCTCCTTGAACCTGAGCAAAAACAAGTTCCGAGGACCTATCCCTGATAGTGTTGCTAGACTAACCAAGTTAACCGAACTTTTGATCTCAGAGAATTTCTTCACTGGAAGCATTCCTATAGGGCTAAGAAGGCTCAAGAAACTCGAAAAATTCGATGTCTCCTATAACAAGCTTACTGGTACAATACCTACCTGGATTGCCAACTTCCGCAGCATGACAGCTTTGAGAATGTCAAACAATGGTTTCTCTGGGAGAATCCCGAGCCTTGCTGGGTTATGGCAACTCAATGCACTGGATCTCAGCAACAATGAATTGTTTGGAACACTGCCTCAGCTTCCTACAAGCCTGAGAATGCTATCCTTGAGCCGCAATGTCCTTTCGGGCAGCATCCATCTGCTGTGGAGGCTCCGAGACCTAAAAACATTGGATCTGAGTGACAACAGGTTCAGCGGAGCAATTAGAGGAGTGATTTCCTTACCTGAGGTAAACAGCCTGAACCTGTCAGTCAACTGGTTCACAGAAATCGAAGTGGGCAAATTTGCAGGTAGATCCACACAGCTTGAGTTGCTTGAAGTGCAAGAAAACCGTCTGCAAGGTCACCTTCCAGTTAACTTGGTGACAATCCAAAACTTAACAGTGATCAATCTCAGCCACAATCAGTTTTCTGGCCCTATCCCAAGGGATTATGGATTGAGGCTTGGTGCACCTTGGAGACGTTTGTACTTGGATCACAACTTTCTGGTTGGAGGGGTACCAGCAGAGTTTGCTAATGAAAGATTAAGGGTAACAGGGAACCTAGCTTACAATTGCCTCAAGTGCCCAAGAAATGTTACCATGTGTAATGAAGGTCAACGCCCAGCTTCTGAGTGCATTGGGCAGGTGACACCGTGATCAACAACAAAAACATTATGCTAGGGAAGGAAAGCAAGGCAGTATGCAGAAGTGAATAAATCAAACTCCATGTAGCAATTGTAATATGCCGCATGTGCACTGTGAGATATGAAGAATAATCTTGAATTACTTCAATAATATATTTGAATATTACTAAACGTGTCCGCCATTGTTTTTCATGTTCAATGCTCAATCTAAGCTAATAGCCAAATGAAGACAAAGAATGAAGTTACATGACAACGAATAAAGGAAAAATTAAACCTACCGTATTTCGAGATATAATGAAAGAATTACTATGAATGCATCCTAGAACTGCAAAATTTTCAGCAACCGCAACTTGAGTAATCCAGCTCAAAGAAGCCAGTGATTGCTGATATTGCCAAGCCAGATGAATAAGGGGAACTGAGCTAATGCCATGAAGAGCAAGATATAGTTATGCCTACTCGAATCGTAACTCCTAACCTCTGCAAACAGAACTCTCTTTATAGTCTTCACCAAAAAGGCTCCCATGCAAATGCACGTCCAAGGCATCAAAAAATAGTATGAGTAGCTCCAGAGTATCCTTCCCAGGACCGCTAAAGACAAACCAGTAAATGTGTAACCAGCATAAGCTACAATATCAAGTAGAGGCGCCTCCCCACTACCCAAGGAAAATAGAGATACTTTCAGTAAAGAGACTTGCAAAAACCATCCTAACATTCCTTTAACAAACAGCAAGTGCAGAGCTTCTGGTGAAAACCTGCCAAAACATTAAAGCATGGAAAATAAATCATGAAAGCCAGCTGAATGCAGATATCCTTGTTACTTGTTTGACATGATACAGATTATGAGAGAACACAGGAAGATGGAAATGTAATGAATGTTAAAGCATGGACAGCAGGTTCCTTACTTTCCACGAAGGCCCAACGAAAACCCAGCCGAAACTACATAGGTACCAAATGCCATGAATGGAATGTACAGATCTGGCGCATTAATATCATAGATAGGAGGTTTATAGGAGAGTCTGCCACCTACTGGTTCACTTATTCTTGTCCAGTGACCCTACAGTAAAGGGGAAAAAAGGCCAAGAATGTTTATAAAAACTATTCAAAAAAGGAACTAAAAATCAATGTTGCAAACTTGCAATACCATACGAGATGTAAAGCTTACCCTATGCAGAAAAGGAAACAAAACAAGCTTCAATTTGTTCCGTACATAATGATCATTGACTTGAAAGTAATACTGGGGGTCTGAAAAATATCGACTTATCTACAAAGAAAAAAAAAAAGAACAGTGAACCACAAATATCAAAAGAATTATGAAAACTCCCAGACAATAGCCAGAAAATAACACCAGTATTGTAAACACTTTAATCAATAATAACAAAATGAATTTTGATTTCAGCTTAACAATCTTTACATCAAACAAGAATAACCTCGATTATGCACAATGCAACACCCATAAATGCAACAAAGGATGGGGATCTAATTACAAAATACAAAGGGTCCAAAGAAAATGCCTGCCTTGGCACTTGAGCAGTTGAGCCACTGTATATTCTCAAACAAATCTCCACTGAATTCCTATATGCTTTGACCTTTGCAGTCGGTAGGAAAAGAAGTCTGAATGTAATAAAATTGTAGTCCCTGGATATCTTTAGACTCCCACATTTTAGCAACATATATACTATTCAAGTCACATTTGCTTTTCAACATCTATGTTACAGTTTCACTTGTTTTGCCAGAGAAGATAACTACACAAAGGAGATCTTTGCTATCTTATTTTCCACTCAATCAAAGCCTACCAAACGCCCATAACAAAAATAAAAACCCTCCCCTAATAACTAAAGCTGCTCCAGTTAATCAGTTATATCTCCCAAATCCCAATTATCCTTGTTGTGAAAATAAAATTCTCATGCAGAGCCTACAAGGGCTATGTCCGAGTCACTAATGTTGGTTCAAGGCCAGCTTCTTGCATGAGATTCACATAATAGTAACACGAGAAAGAATTGGCTCACTTTCCAAGAAGATCTTGAAACATCCCGAATATGCAAGACTTATCAATATAAGACAACCACAAACTCTCATTCTCCACCTTCCACCCCAAAACAAATGGGAAGCAAAAAAGAAAAGAGTGAACAATGTGTAGAAACTGAAATAATCAATTTTCTTACTTACATTGCTCTGGACGTACTCAGAACTGGAACCAAGAATTTTCTCCCCATATGCACCCAAACCACCTCGAATAAACCCAGAGCCAGCAGCAGAGAACGCATCGCCAAATGGAATAGGTTGAGGGTTATGTGGCGGTCTCAGCATACCAGGCTGAACTCCTATGTTGTCATACATTTCTGTAGCAATATCCAAAACCAAAGAGCATGTTGAATAAGAAATGGCCAAGGCTTGCCACCCAAAAAAAATATGCAAAAGTTGGCAAGAAAGACCCCTTTAATAACAAAATGCAGTATGATACCCAGAAACGAAACATATATCTACATAAGTTGAGTAATCATTTACTGGAGATGGACACTATTCACAAGTGCAACGCATGAAAAATTCCAGAGATATTAATATTATAACCCCGTCCAGTGCATCATCCAACAGTATCATCTGCAATGCCCCCAAAACCTTCACATATGTGAGCTCTCTCACTACTCTTCATTATCAAGAATTAAAATCGAAAGGAAACACAATCCGCGTATCCAACATAAACCAATGATAGTTGGAGGACGCCTATTAAGCATTCCTCCTCCCTAGCCCAGCAGCAAAGTTCAAACCCAAAAAGGCAGAAACACCATCCAGAAAACAGAATGATTGTCAAACATCGACCAAGCCGAAAATGGTAAACCCAAATAATCTGATGAATCTCGGCAGTATGATTATGCATCCTCATTCCAAACCCAACAACCTAGTCCAAAAATTGGAAAGACGCTACACAATGACCATTCAATCCTTCCATCAATCCGAAACCCAAAAGGAACCAACAAAAATATATCAATGAGCTTCTATCCTCATCACTGGTTTGAGCATTGATACTAAACCAAAATTTCCTAAGCTAGCGTTTGAAGTTTCAAAAGTGCCTCAAACATATTACACATCAAACAATACCCAACAAAGACCCACAATTCAATCACTTCAATTCAAAGCCAAATTCAATACTAAGATTAATAAAAAAATGAAAGAAAAAAAAAAACTTTTGGCAATTCTCTCACAGACAGTTCATCAATACCAATCACTAAAAGTCCAAAAACTAACAATACCCAACAAAGACCCACAATTCAATCACTTCAATTCAAACCCAAATTCAGTTCTAAGATTAAAATAAAAATACCCTTTTGGCAATCCTCTCACAATTTATCAACACCAATATACACTAAGTCTAAAAACTAACAATCCTCACAATGCCAATCATATCATTGTTCAGCTGGGCATGCATTTCTTTCACATATGATATAATATTCAACATGGTATTTATCAATGCATAATTTTGAACAACTAATAATAAAGATTGAATCTTTGTCAACATTATTATATATGCCAATAAGATAATGGTAATTATAAGAGAGAATGAAAAAGCAAACCTGATGATCTGTTAAAAGATCTAAAATGGTATTTGAAACTGTGCTTTTTTTTAAAAAAAATGACCCAGCAAGCAAACACTGTCTGATCTCAATGTCAATTTTGGTATAGTGTTGGTGGCAGTCAGGGGATATGTACTGTTGACAAGTTTTGTTTCCACAATGTTTGGAAATCTAACAGTTACTGTGGGTTGTTACTTGTTAATAGCCGTTATTGTTCTGTTTTCTTTCTTTAATATTTTGACTCTCCTTTTTTTTTTCATTTGTCAAGGTTGTGAAAAAATTGATATAGGCATATTGAATTGCAATTTCTTTGTCTGAAATGTAAGAAATGGATATAAAGTAGGATATAAATTTTCTTTTGGCTTTGTTTGATGAGTTATTTATTAGGAAAAAAATTAACTTCTTCATGAGTTGTTTAACCTCTCATTTTGATGTACACATTTCTTCCATTATACAACTCTTATAAGTTATATGGTGCATATAACTATATTTTGAATTACTACACGGTACACCCCTCCCTTATACTTCCTCCCTTCTAATCTACAAAAGAAAAATGATGTATAAAAATGCATTGAATTTGAGTCTGTGGTAAAATACATTTTAGGTAGCACTGAAAAATGCACCTAAGTGTAATTTGTCTCAATCAACAACTAAGCCAAAGAAATGTTATGTTAGTCCAGTACTATACCTTTGGGGCTTGTTGAGTTTAGTTTAGTACAGTTCTATTCAGTTCAATTAAGTATAGTTCAGTATAGCTTGTAACTTGCGAATGAAAGAAGTACCTTTGATAATGATATCTATTCCTAGTTATTTGTATATCATTAGTCAGTTCTGATCATATAGTTACGTAAAGATACAATTTTGATTGGTGATCGAGTGTCAAAATAATGAAACAAAAAGTTTAGTAGTTTTTCTGTTCAAGTTCAATACAGCTCTATCTACCGTTTGGCCGTCAAACATTAAAGGCAAAAACAAAAATAAAAAAATCATCAAATCAAAATTACACTCAGTTTGGCGGTGAGAGGGTTGCAAAGGAAAAAGATGGCAAACACAAGAGCAGTTGTAGCAGAAGAAGTCCTAAAGGCATTAAACTCCTCTCTCTGTCATATCAAATGGCGCCTTAAACCTTCATCCAAACGCCGCCTTGAGATTGGTATAGCCCTTTTTTTTAAAACTAATGATCATATCAACTTTTTACTTCATTTCATTTCTGGGTTTGGACCAAATACTTCATTTTAGAAATTAAGTTGGTGATCATTGATCAATTTGATGAATACCCTTCTAGGATTTGTGCATTTGGATATATTTGAATAGTTTAGTGTGGCTGTTTTTTTATTTAACTTTGTTGTTTGTAGAGTTTGTGAAAGTTGTGAGATTTTGTGACAAAGATAAATTCAGTTATGGCTTTTTGGGTCAAGTTTGATCACCATTTTGTCAAAATGTACGGTAAGGTAGAATATGTTTGATAATCATTCATCAAGTTGACTATCAACAACAACCAGAGTGTAATCCCCATTCATTGGGGGTGCTCAGGTAAGGATGTACGCGACCTTACCCCTGTTTAAGAAAATACAGAGTTTGTTTCCGAGATTGACCTAAATGCATTGGCGCATTGAAGTATTGACTTCCCGCAACTTCACTAAAATAAAAAGTACCGGAAGGTTTTCTTAGCCATTTTAATGTACTCCACAATCACCTAAAGTTGAAAGATAGAGATAATTCTTTCAACTTCATTGGCACTGGACCCAATCAAGTTGACTATCAATTAATGTAAAAGTTGACCTCAATAATTAAAGTGGACAACTAATTTTCGACAAAAAGAGTATATCACTAAGAAAAGCATGATGTATTGTTTTATTATTTAAACATCTTAATCTAAACTAGGCTTTTAAGTTATCATGGGAACAGTTGAAAGTTTGATTCTTTTTGTGATTTTTGCCTTTGGCGTGACCATGGTTTTCTGGGTTTTAGGGAGCCCTTTTCGATGACTAATAAAAGCGGTGTTTCTTCATGATTGTGTAAAATGTGAGCTGATTGATTCATGTTTCATTTGTATGAGGATTATTGTTTGCTGCTTGCATTTTTGGGTTATTGTTGGAGTTAGCATCTGGTCTTGCTTGACTAAATGTGATTCTTTTCAAGTGTATTTTCTTAGTATATTCAGATGTGATCAGTGTAGCTTTTAGAAGGGTTTAGTTCGTAAATTAGTATAAAGACTTGTGAAAGACATGTTTCAAAAAATGGAAGGTTGTGTAGACTGTAGAGTGCATACCTTGACCCCCCTGAGACCTGGACTAAACCCTGATTATGCTTGGTTGTTGCCGTTGCTGGGGTTGTATTGCTGGGGTTGTAAGCCTTATCTTTTGTGAGAAGCAGAGTTATCTGAATGTGATAATAAGGATGCACACAAGTCTTTATCTAGTCCAACTTTCATGTGTTTAGTGGACTTAAATTCATTGATTAATGTAGGAGAGAGGAGGGAGGGAATAATGGGTTTCTTTGTCGTGTCCTGGGTCAGTTGTATGTCAACTTGATGATTGTAACATTGCAGATGTTTTGGCATTGTGTTGTGGAATGAGGCCGGTTGTGATGGTGGACTATGGTGGGAAGATGCCGGAGCTGCAAGGGCAATTGTGTGCCCTTCTTGAGTGCGTCTGCAAGGTTTTTCTTTTGCTAGTGTCGTGTTCTTGGGTCTCGAACCTTCTGAATTTGATATTATTTTATCATTTAGCAGAGCACTGGAAAGCGACTAATTGCTAAAACAAAATAATAGGGTCTCCACGGGAAACATGCATTGACTGAAGAAAATGTAGTGAAGGTGTTGGCCTTACTGATGCAATACATCCATGTTGACAGAATCTGCGACTGTATGCATAAGGGGTTTTGAGTACAGTCATCATGGGGGATAGCTCTATAGTTATCTATCATTATTACATTGAAGTGCTTATGCGTACCATGTTTTTCATGTTTTGTTTGACTGTAAAAAATATTCTAATGATACACCCAAATGCAGAACATTTAATGCATTCAGTGTTGCAGCTGCAGCTGCCTGAGAAGTTTTAGTATATTCGTGACTGTATCAAGTATTTTGAAGCATATCTCCTTGAAAGTTTATTGATCTAGTGCAGATTCTATTTGGCTTCATATGTGGATGATGTTTGTGCAAGTTGAGGAGTACAATATTTTGCGAGTTAAAATATCTTTGGCATTTCTCATCTGTTCTTTAAACAGTGTGCCTTCTATGTTTTCAGACAACTGTTATGCTGTTTTGCAATCAATATTTCAACTGATAAGTGTCATACCAACTAAACCTCTGGAGCTTTGTCAGACCTCATAAAGGCAGGAGTCAAGACTATGCTTTTTAGGATTGTTGCAACAGTTGTAGCAAAATGGTGTCTAGTTAGTCTATTTATTCATTAATATGGGTGTAGTTGTGTGTAAAAGCAATAGATCAGGAAGAACTTGCATTAGAAATGCATCCATAACCATATCATAGGAACATTGATGTACACCAGCCACTACTGTTATTGTTCATATTCTTGGTAGTCTGCTGTAGTTTCAAGGTTTTTCAACGTGACAGTGATTTTCTATGATTGAGGCTAAATGCGTTGATTAACTTATATCTGATCTGTTGTTGCAAGCTCACCAAGGTTCTTGGTCTGATATATTGCCTGTTAGAAGGTGTGTTTATTGGAATGTCGTAACTGTCGGTTCATTACATAGGAGTTAATTGGTTACTGTCCGGCTCTATATTTTTTCTTTTATCATCTTAACTTCATATCAATGAATTTTTCAGGAATCAACAATATTTGAGCAATTAAGGATAATGGTTATTGAGGATATGATCTACATTGTAAATGTTAGAGTTTTCGCTGAATATATTACATTTACATTGAGTTTGGACGCTCAACTGCGCTTTGTGGACCTTGAAGTAGATCCTCCTAAGGTATATGTAAAGCAACTTCCATATGTTAGTTTTCTGCAGTGTTGCCTCTTTTTTTGTGTGTGTGTGTGTGTTTGTTTTGTTTTTCTGACGGGCGTCTCTATCGTTGTCTTTCCAGATGATCAAAATAGCTAATGGAGGCAAAGCAGCAAAAGATATGGTGTCAGTTCAAAATATGTTTTTATCGGTATTTACAGCTGACGGTGTGAACAATGATGCTTTGCAAGGACACAATAAAGATGAGAAAACATATGTCATGTCCTCTTCGTCCAAGCTTTCTCAATCTCCAGAACTTGTTGATCTCAGCAGTTACTTTCAAGATTCTCCCATCACCATTCCCACCTTGAACGGGTAACTGCTTATTTTCAATCCTTCATCTGCATTTTGAGTCTGATGATGTCTAGCTTTGAACCATTACAAACGTTTGTTGCCTAAGATTGTACAAATTTATGTCACCAGCACCCTGCTCTCTTTCCTAAAATCTAGTAATAATCCATACTATTGTGCTAATTTTTTTTTTTTTGGTGTTTGACAGAGCCACACTATGTATTTAATATTTTTGTGTTCCATACTGAAGGTTGCTTGATTTAAATTGGTTACAGGAGTATCCAGGGGAAAATCCAGACATAGCATTTTTTTTTAGCTTTTTTTTTTGTCATAATCATTATTTTTTATTTTTTTTTACCTAAGAACAAATTTAAATCATCTTTATCGAAAAAAAAATAAAATTAAATCTTACCCATTACGAACAAAAACACTTTAAACACATCCAAAAACCTAAATGGCCTAAACAAGAACTTCCATTTACACGTGTTGTGAGACTGTTGGCTGCAGTATGCTAATCCTTTTGAAGTTCGCTTACCTCATGCAGCTCTTATCGAGGTGTAAATCTTGAGGCTACTTTTATAAATGTATCTCTAGTGTGGTAGTGCCCAACTGAGTTCATTTACACATGGCATCGAGAGAATTTGATTATCGAGTCTTACAACTTCGAATAAAATTTGAATCGTTGATACAGATATTTCTGTTTCACATTGCGGAAAAGGACATATGTTGATTCTTCTATTGTCTCTCCTTTAAACTCTTAGTGCTTGAGCATGAACTTATCGGATTGACTAGAACTCATTTTCCTGTCCATCCTCAGTATAAGACCAAGGATGTTTTTAAGTCAATAGATGAAACTGGGCTGGTGTTTGGTCATGTCACATGTGTGATTTGTTTTGATATATATGAGATTCATAAAGGAATAAACATGAAAAGGCTACTTGTAACTTTTGTAACTATAGTTGATTGTTTTCAGCTGGCTTCTTGGCTATCCAGTAGTGTACCTGTTCGGTAAGGACCATATTTCTGATGCAATCTGGAATCTTTCAACCAAACCTCTTCGCCTCTTCAAAGTTCTGGTCCAAAGGTAAATTGCCATTGTTAATGTGGACTTTTAAGGTTTTTTATTTATTTATTTCTCCATTAGTCATTGTTAATATGGACTTTTGTCTTCACAAACCTCCTTGCATGCCCATCTGCATGTACGCACGTCTTTCATGCATCATTCCGGATTATTAAAAGAGATTTAAGGACTAAAATATGATAATATACTATAATATATAATATATTATTAATTTGTCTTAATCAAGGTGTCACCACTATATATGACCTTTGGATCTGCTATTGTGTCATGTTCTCTTAATTTAAAAAGAACCAAAATACTAATTGGATTGACAATGTTGGGTGGACAGACCTAAAGTGAGCTACTAAACCAGCAACAAAAGGGGTAGCATATGATGTACCAATTAAACACGAAATTGGGACGATAAATGACCACCATCTCTTTGTACAATGGTTTCTTTTGATTTGGTTGGCAGAAGTATTTGTCCTCGAGCACATATTTCTATCCGTATAGAATCGTAAAGTAACCAAACATATTGTAGAGTTTGGATGTGTTTCAATAAACTAGTAGTAAAAAACTTGTACTCAGTATACCTTCCAAGTTTGAAAGATTTTAATGATCATTGAATATTTAGTATCATTCTCTAACATTTGGGTTTAGTATTAGAGGTAAGTCTCACTTGAGAGAGTGAATATAAAAAGACCGTTAAAGTTCCATGATCCATTCCGATCGAGAAATGTTAATACAGAGGAACTGAGTTGCAGTTGCATGACTGTTTCCCATCTATGCTAAAATGTCTTGTAAGCATTGAATGCAAAGGATTATGACATGATTACAATTTTTTCTAGGAACCTGTGATCTCTTTGTATGTTTTGACTGACATTTTATAATTGCATTCCTACAGGAATGGTTCCTGTAGCAATGGTCACTTGCCACCTGAGGAGCTAATTAGGTAAACTTACTGTCTACTAGCTACTTGCACTCACTTGGATATGAAATATCAAAATATTGTTGTGTTTGTGTTAAGCATTTCTCATTGAAAGAGCCATCTAATTATACTGACTTACTGAGTTTTCCAAAGCACTCATATAAACCTGGTTATTGACATAGCATATTTTGAATTGAACTTTCCATGTTTAATGTGTTCTGACCATTGGTTTTGAGAGCAACTAAGCATTTTTCAACTTCTTTAGTTCACTGTTTGCTTATGTAATTATGTGCACAGCTTTACAGTACCTTATGATTTGAGCATGGAAGGTCGCAATGAGCAATGGGCAGAAGCTTTTTGGATGCAGATACAGGAAAAATGGGAGCATTGTAAACACGTGTGGAGATATATGCAAATGGAGGTTAGTGAATGCTATCCGCAAGCCATTGCCTTGTGATAGATTGTTTTGCACCTTCCTGCGATAATTGGAGTTGCTGACAACTTATGCAACAGTCTGATTGTACTGCTCTGGTTTTCGTCTTGGATTTTAGTGCCTTGCATGCTGATAACCACTGCTAGTAATGGCACTAGTTAAAATGTTCTTACAATTGCTATTCTGAATTCAAAGGGTAACAATATTCCTATTAATTTTGGTTCTCCTGGCCTGAATTACTGCAACCTTAGATGCAAATATATGACAGGAACCTCTTGTATGGATTCATAAGCATCAACCTCATAGTTGCAAGGTTAAGAATTCTACTAAAAGTCTTTGCCTTCCCCCCTCCCCGCGAAAGGATGAAAGATTACTATAAGTCTGCTGAAAACTCATCTGCTAGCATTTTTTTGCAATTAGTGAGAAAGAAGCTAGGATAATTATTTTGAGTACCAGAAGTTTGTGCTGAGAAACAAACAGGTTCCTTAAGTGACACCTCGATACACCCGCGAATACACATCATAGGATAAGACTTGCTCCCTAAAGTCCTATCCTTCACTATACTACAAACATCTCGTCCCTACTACAAACGTCTCGTCCCTACTAGAAAACATGAAATGCATCATTGTACAACAAACATTCGAGTTGGCCGAGAACGTGAGCCAAGTCAATACAGGGATAAACTTGAGATATTTGAAGCTGAGAAACTTTGAGGAGTTCAGGAGGCATTTTTATCTGTGGTTCCAAGTCTAGTTGCGTTTTTTTTTTATAAGCAGTTGCTCTCAGATAATTTGTGATGATTTCGGATCACTGTCATACCTAATGTCTTGCCAACCTATCTTTAGACATCATGACCATTTTATTGACCCATATTGGAGCTTTCCCTGTAGTAGGAGGGTTGGCCTAGTACACAATTATTCCTTCGATAGTTCAACATGCTGCAAAATGTCGCTTTGTAAAATTTGGAAGGGGATGGTGGCTCTAGATAATCCGTATGGTTGATTCTGTCTGAACATATGAGGACATACATCATAGCTTTTAATTTGGCCACAAAGGAGAAAGCGCCTTGTCTGTTAGGTGTATCCATCAACCCTTTTTGTTTCTTAACCTAACACCAACAATATGGAACTATTATGTATGTTATCACTTCTCTGTTTTATTCAACTGTAAATTGGTTCCTTTTGTCACTTGCTGCAAAAATGGAAATAGAAATAGCCACTTCATTGGTATTATGAAAGATGTAAATATGTAATCATCGAAGGGCCTTTAGGCCCCCCTTTCACCCATACCATCAGGCGTTAAATGCTTGGAAAATTGCACCTCTCCTCACATTCTCTTTGGAGATTATAAAAGGTCCCAATTTGGATTAATAGCATATCAAATTTGCAAAGTTCATGATTCCATCGTGCTAGTGCTTGTTGAACATGAGTATCAGCCGACACTTTTCCACACTAGTAAAACTATAATTTGTGGATGCAAGCTTATTTGGCTCTTTAATGTAGTGGGGGTCGTATCCTGATGGCTACTAATAACTAAAGTACTATATGTATCTTTAATCACGCAAAATAGTGATCAGAAAGTTGCGAATGTAAAAGCTAAGTAAGCATATGAGTATATGACTGTCGCACGGAATAAACATCTGTAGTAGCTTGCCTCTTTGCTCAGCCAAAAAGACAGCAATGTGAAACTTTTTATTTATCAGTACAAAAATAAGAGAAGTAGGAAAATTTGAGAAAGCAGGAATTTCAATGTGTGAGGATTCTTCCTCCTTCCCATCTCTTCAAATCAGTAATCGTTCCCGGTAAAATTCAAAGGCAATCCCCCATTACAGATACTAAAAAACTTTAGAAAATAAATCAGTAATACAAAAAAAATGGAGCTGTAAGGTAACCTAAAGTAGGGGGTGGGAGAGGGCAATTGTGGATACAATGAAATGGTTTCGAACAACTAAGAAGAGTTCTTGATGAGTTCAAGGGCTTCGGCTTCTGTTGGAAGTGCCGGGATTGCTCCCTTCTTGGTGGTTGTGATGGCACCACAAGCGTTGGCGAATGTCAAAATCTCTCTCAATCCTGGCTCATTCTGAAAGAGTAGAAAGGTAGAAACAGTGAGTACATAACCACACACGTGACTAGAACTTAGCCCTAGTTTCAGAATTAGATTGTTACCTCGAGGATAGAGTGATCATCAACAAGTTTGTTGAGCAAGGCGCCAACGAAAGAGTCACCTGCACCTGTTGTGTCTACAGCCTTCACCTTGAATGCCTCAACTTGTCCCTTGAAATGCTGCAGATTCACAATTTATGTTATACACAAGTTGACTTGAATGTACTTCTAAAGGCTCATCAATGTATAATATCTTAACAGTTCATTAATTGATCTCCGATATAATGTTCCAAGGCAAAAATCATCACAACACCATGGTCTCCTATGAGGTTATGAATAGAGAAGAAGGGTCCATACAGCAAGGCAATACTCAAAGATTCATGAGAAGGTGGAAACATGTGTATTTGTTTAACCTATAGTCACATGACAGACACCTCAAGACACAGATCAGCAGGGATTGATCAAGTCTGCATGTGCACAATTAAAAACGGATCTTCAACATGTGTTGTCCTTATTCTTAACTAGAATAAAAGGACCCCCAATCATATGAAAGGGAATAACAAAAGCGAACAGTGTCGGTCATCAGTGATTTAGTGTACATGACAAACTAATAACACAAGACAACCCCTGGATCTCAACTACTATTCCTCCTAACAATTTTGGAGTCATAGGAACTCAAATATACCTAATAATTTTGGAGTCATAGGAAGATACAAAGACAAACTTTGTTCTGAATTATTTTTGATCATACAATAGTACTTCTTGACTACTTCCTGCGGCAGTTGCCATGTTACAAGCCATGAATACAAATCAATACAAAAATTGGCATGAGTCACACGCTAATATAAAATTTGCCAACATGAATCAGCCACAGTTGACAGAGCAACTACGATGTGACACAAATGAGATCAGAAAAACTAGTCATTTTTTCTCAAATTAATGATAAGAGTAGCTATCAGTCCAAAGCATAAACAGTAATCCATCGTGGAATCCACATTGCATTCTAATTTTAAATTCATCATGCAAACCAACTAGCAATTCAAAACTATGAAGTAATAGCTGGTTGATTACCTTAGTGTAGTATCTACAACCATGGTCACCAAGAGTGACCAAGAGAAGCTTCAAATTAGGATGCCACAAGGACATTGCCGTTTCATCGTCGATCTTGTCGCTTCCAGTAAGAAATTCGAGCTCGTTATCACTGACCTTGATCACCTCTGCCTTGTCCCAGATGCTCAAGATCTGGGTACGTGCCTCCTCGGCAGAAGGCCACAATGGTAACCGAAGGTTGGGGTCGTACGAGAGCAAAGCTCCAGCGGCCTTGGCCTCCTCCATTGCTTTCAGATGTGCTGACCGGCATGGCTCTACGATCAAGCTAATTGACCCATAGTGGAACACCTTGGCCTGTATTCATTTACACTTGCGTTAGCAATACTATCATGATCAATACAACATCAATAGTAGGCCTAATGTCCAATTGCTTCTAAGAGACAAAGTTCATAATTTCAGAGAATCATTGTAACAAATTGCTGCATTCTACTGTGAACATCATAGTGTGCTGTTAATCAACCAACATCTCAAAACAACTAACAAATTAAAAAAGGGTTTGCATCAACTTGTCCACTTGATGAAATGAATACTATTACTTTGCATTTCACATGTCATATGATCACTTGTTCTTACATACTCGTATAATATCAATTTAGAAATGCAACTAGGATTGATTCAAAATGAGCCAACACCATTGCGTTTCATTCATTCATCATAATAATTCATAAACCAGAAAGTAAAAGGAAACAGACAAACAGCAAATAAATGAAAAGGCATCAAATTTTGGGCCAATAACTGAAGAAACGTAAGACTTCAGTTTCACTTTTCATTTATGGTCCTTGATCTGAGCATCAGGGCCAGCAATGAATATGAAGTGGGGCCAAAAATTTTGTGTCTATCCATCGTGATTAACGATGAATCCACCAATTTAAGCGCGTGAGATTAGCCAAACAAATCACGGGCAGATGTTTGGTAACACCATTCATCAGAAAAAAAACCACTTTAGGTAAAGAAATTTTGTGATTTAAGCAATAGCCAACAGGAAAATGCTTCAAGTGGAGGGTCAAAAGTCACCCTTGGATGTCTAATGTCTTTAACCAGGATGATCTCTTTCTTTCTACATCTTTGGAAGTCATTAATAACTTAGGATTCCACCAAACCATACCCAACATCAATCTTAACTCAATAAATGGAAAATTATCAACCACATAGACTGTACATAGACTGTCAAAGATAGCATCTTCCAATGTATTTCTACTGATTTTCATGTGCATGTCTAAGAATAGCAACAATGTACTAGTACAATGAACCTGAAAGATCTTCCCTTTACCCACTCTTACAGCAAGAAATCAAAATATCCAAACAAAAACATGCCTTTGTAAAGGATTCACTACTTAATACGATCATATCATGTGAGTATAGTAGTAGACAACACTCCTAATTTAACTTCTAATAATCAACTCTTGCATGCCAGTAGCCAAAGTGAACTGATTTCCATAGCTTTCTTTATGTAGTTGCCCATAATCATTGTTCGATTTCATTCACAAGAAAAACAAAACAAACATATAAACAAGTCCAAATCACAAGTCAATATTGGACAAAACACAACCATCCCC
>ONZK01000863.1:8250-30001 GCA_900322385.1 Pharnaceum exiguum | reverse complement strand
GGAAAAAGAGTTCTTCAACGCTAATATCATAATCGCTTGCCTGCTGGTATTCATACTGCAAAATAAATCTTCGTATGTCCTGTGTCCCCAAAATAAATCTTGAACTGAAACCATACTATGGTGAAAAGTAATCACCACAATAACACCAAGCCTCACAAAGGAGCCAAGAAGCCTCACAAAGGAGTCAATAAGCCTCACAAAGGAGCCAAATATCTATCACAAAGGATAACTAAACTAGCCTCACAAAGGAGCCAAATAACGAAATTTATTGAAGTAAATGGAGTAAACGATAAAAATAATCAAGAAATTGAAAGGATGAAGGGGCTTATCGAGGGTAGATGTCCAACGACAGCCCCATTAGGGCTTACTGAAGAGTTTCTAGGAGGGGGGCTAAGAGAGGAGACTAGGGTTTTTTTTAGAGAGAGTGGTACGATTCAATTCTTATACCGATTATCTTGTTCCTTATTTGGCTGTTGCGTATCATAACATAGCATAGTGGTGTTTAGAGGTCTGATAGTGGATCCTGCCGTAGCAAAGTTAGCCCCATGGCTGAAGTTTGATCCCACAGCATCTAGGAAGGCATTGAGGTACCCTTGCTAATGAATCAATAAGGCATTTTTTGTTTGAGAGAAAAATCAATAAGGCAATACTGTTACCTACTATAGTCGAGGTAAAGCGGTCGCAGTGCCAATTCGCTCACTGTCGCTCGAGTAGAATCGTCGTCATAGGTAGGGCACTTGCCATTTTTTAAGAGTACCACGTGAAATTGAACAAATAATAACAAGAAACTACATTAAATATGGTGCTTTTTAGAGAAATTTAGGTGTACTTCATGAGGATTGAGGCACCTTGGTTTTTTAATGAAAGTTTGGAACCCACTGGTTTGCATAGATTCGTTTGTTTGTGAAAATGGGTTGAGATGTCCATACCCACAGACTACAGTTTTATCACTAGATTTGGTATTCTGGCAAATAATCAATTTTTATTTGCATTATGGTAGGTCCACATTTCTTGGACTAAAATACTTTTGAAGTTGTCCCTTCAACAGAAAAATAATGGTCTGAGCCTCGCCCATTGTTAATAATTTCTTATCTAGTTCAAGTTTAGTTTAGTGTTGTTTCATTTGGTTCAATTTAGCTAACAACATTTGGATTTAACGAGTATTGAAAGTATATGTAGTCAAATTGACAATGTCGTAAAGTTATCTAGCTCATTGTAGTATGGCACTATGAATCTATGATAGCTATTGGACAAAACTCAAGAGCCAAGAGGGACAAAGTGTCGCTTTTTTTGAAAGGCACCATTTTAACGACATGTACATGATAGTATGATACATCCATGTAGGAAACCTTGACACACAAAATTTTTATCCACAGCGAAGGGTTCGCAAGTGCCAAGTGGTAGGGAACGAGTTCTAGATGGAAAGTTGAGGTATAGTAAATTAGTAACGGACAGATACAAGAAGGCTACTTAGGAATTATCCCAAGGCATCAATCCTACAAATAAGTTCTAAGAGTATCTAATCAATGAACAGGTGTCTTCTCAACTTATAACGATGCTCCCTATTTTACTCTGATGATAGTGATATTTTTGGCATGAACGTGATGAATTGGTCCTATTGTCCTAGTTCCATGCATGAACCTTTAGATCAGGTAAAGATAGCGACCACCAAGACTTGGTATACTCCCAAGTAGAAGTTGAGCAATTCTAAACAAATAACCGGTAGTTTTACTATTCACCAATACCCGTAGGGGCCCGCGATCCACTCACAATAAAATATTGCGGAAGGAGAAAACGGAAGTTGTGAGCCGTTAAGAGTTGCCGATGTTTTATATCAAGTTTATGAACACCAAAATCAAGTTCTAACACATCAATATCATGTTGAAAAACATTTTCTGGCAAACTAGATAAAATCATCCTATAACTTGATATTCATATACTTAGACTTGACATTTTATCAGGTTATATGCATGATGATTTTATCAAGTTTCATTAAACCTTACTTTTCCCTTTTCAGAAATTTAATCCAATTTAGGGTTTGAGTTTTGATTGGCCGGCGCCGCCGATAGGCGGCGTCGGGGAATCAAAACCCAAACCCTAAACCCCTAATTTATTTTCCTTTTTTTTTTGGTTCATCTTCCCTTATTTTTAGGGTGTCTTTTTGATTTGCCAGCGAAGCCGGCACACCTTTAGTCCATCTAAAAATAAACATTTATATCAAGTTTGATCCGCGTTGATACTTTCCTCGAGACCGTCATCATGCCCACTAAGCCCCTCTACCTTCATTAAACCTCTTCTACTTTTCCCTTTTTAGAAATTTAATCCAATTTAGGGTTTGGGTTTTGATTGGCCGGCGTCGGGGAATCAAAACCCAAACCCTAAACCCCTAATTTATTTTTCCTTTTTTTTTTTGGTTCACCTTCTCTTATTTTTAGGGTGTTTTTTGATTTGCCGGCGAAGCCGGCACACCTTTGGTCCATTTAAAAAAAAACATTTATATCAACATTTAGTCAATATCAAGTTGAAGTATATAAATATCAAGATATATGATGATTTTATCAAGTTTACTAAAAAAATTGCACCTGAGTTAATATCATGCACCTGAGTTAATATCAAGTTGTATGATCATTTTATCAAGTTGAAGGTAGGAAATATCAAGTTTCGTATTAAAGAAAAAACATCTGTATCCGCTACTTAACGACTTTCCACCGTCAGTTAATTTTTGGGCCCACTTTTATTTTTTTTATTCTGAGTGAATCGCGGGCCCCCACAGGTATTGGTGAATAGTGCAAATACCCGTTATCAGTGTAGAATTGCTCGTAGAAGTTCCCTACGGAGTAGTAGTTCAGATGGCTACGATATTTCGCTTTAAGAAATAAGAATGCGAAAGTAAAAGAAATCTATAGTCTACACTCGTAGGAAACAAGATCAGCGAAGACTTCAATCTCCAAATTAAATTCCGCACTTTTAATAAGTTCAATACGAGTATAAAGTAGTTTGCGCTAATTTTAAAGTTTGAAGCTAGTTGAAGTATCAGTAAAGTGAAATGAAATGAAAAGTGTATAATAGAATTTAGGATAATAGTCACTTGCGTGATGTCTTGTGCAATTAAGAATTCAGAATGTCCTCGTCCAAAGGGGGCTTTAGAAATGCTCTTGGGGAGTTGGGGTAAAGAACCTCAGTGGCAGCCTGGCAGTAGTGGCAGATTAAGTGATTAACCATTGCTCTCTTTCTTTTTTTCTTCCTAAATTCATTTCTATTCGTATATTTGAAAGATATATACATTGGTCTTTAACCGACCACTCGATGAGAAGGAATAATTTCTCCCATCCCTTTTCCTTAAATACCATGAAAGAATTGTAATACTGAATTCCAATAATGTCAAGCTCAATGAGGACAAGTGAATCTATTCCAAAAGAAGCCAATCCACCAGTTCTTTAACCAGTAAAAGCTTTGCCTTGCAGAGTTGCAGGTCTTCATGCAAAAGTTAAAGTTTAGAATTAAATCAGTGGCATGACGGCCCACGTCATTTTTTTTTTTGCAGAGACAAGTACGTTCCACATGATTTGTTTAGAGGACAACTTGGTCAATCGATAAATTCCTTGCGATTTGCACTACTCAAACAATTTCCGAAAAGTACTAGTGTGCTAGTCAATTTGCCAACAAATTAAAAGGGGATTATGTATGATCACCTCTTCCTGGACACCGATTCTTAAACAGTGATTTTTGGCCCAACAATCATTAAGTAGAACTGTGGAAGCTCTACAATCATTTCTTCTGTATTTTTTTTTCCTTTTGATGAATAAGCACGCTTGCTGCACTTAAAGCTTAGCATACCAAGCTTAAGTCCTCAGATATACTATACATCTCCCTCAAACTCATCAGCAATCGAACTTTACCCAAGAGCTTTAGGGAATAGACGAGACCCTCACCAGCACGTATTACATTCTAGCGCCACTAGACGAGACCCTCACCAGCACGTATTACATTCTAGCGCCACTTACAAGTACAACTTAAAGAGAAGTTCATTTGGTTAAGAGCTCACCTGTACTGGTTTGAGTTCCATCATTATGCTAGAAATGCTTCTCCTATCTTATATGAATAGCAGCATCACAGCAGTCAGCAGCACAACGGCGAAGCTTCATGCTGCCAGATGTGCTTCGCAGTGAGATTCACGACAGTGTGTACTGTTTGCCTTCCAGT
Organism: Pharnaceum exiguum; assembly: GCA_900322385.1. NCBI lineage: Eukaryota > Viridiplantae > Streptophyta > Magnoliopsida > Caryophyllales > Molluginaceae > Pharnaceum > Pharnaceum exiguum. The sequence goes on along the minus strand of ONZK01000863.1, from coordinate 25,798 downwards.
TGAAGGTCCATATCATCACTTTGGACCTTACTCTTCCAGTTCAAGTTAGAGCAAACTAAGGACAAGCGAAACTTTTCATCAAATATTATCATTCAACTATTTCTATGTACACTACTCGTTTGTATGGATGTCCAAGGCCTACTTTGCAAACGAGCAGTTTGTTCCGCCAACCACTGACTCCCTTGTCACTCCCTGAGGCAAGGGTTTCTCGCCTACTCTTTAGATGAAATTAATAATCAATATGAGTCTTCGTGCCTTTGCATCATGCTTCATTTTCTTCATATTCCAGGTCATCCTTATCATCAGACATACTCTCATCGTCCATATCTAACTCACTCAGACTCTCGCTGTCAGAATCAGAGAATGTCTGGTCAGCAGAATCATATTTTGCTCCAGGAGTACTTGTGCACTCACTGACTAAATTGTGAGCCTCAGTTAGAGTGCTACGCTGATTTCCAGCACCATCTTGAACGCTTCTCGATTCATCCAGAACTGCATTGCGGTTCTGGCTGTTTGAATTACTATAAAGTGACATATGCCGGTGGTAAAGCTCCAATTCTTTCTCAAGAACAGTCATGTAGTGCCTAACAGTTTCCAGCGATTGCTCATACTTTGATTTCTCCAAGGCCTGAATTTGAAAAGCAAGAAATTAAAGCAATAAAAGTTGAGCAGCCAGAGTAAGCCACAGGGCGGAATACTCCAGGATGTTTACCCCGAAGTTCAATGGCAATGGCAAGAAACTATAAACTCTTAAATTTTACTAAAATTGCATGGGAAGCACTAAAACATTTAAACACCTAACATGAAGCAACATGTGAAAATACTGCACAGCCGTTGACTACCAAACTAGAGGCTGCTAGCACATGGAAAGCTACACAAAGAGAAAAAGAAACATTCCGGTCCCAAAGATTCAGTACAGGTCCAAAGGGCATAGAATGGCCCTTCAAGTCAGTTACAATGTAACTCTCTGGCCCACTCAGCTGAAGCTCAGGCCTGAAAGGTAACATAGGTCGGGGATGCACCGATAGACTGAGACCACAAGGCTATGATATGGTAATGAGTTTGTACTATCCAGGCCCAATGAGGTGAAAACTGAAGTGGTATCAATTGACTTATCTTTTCTTTTTTCCTGGCAGATCCACACAAATAAGCAGACTAATGCATACTTCAGCTATGTTTTTGATGGTTGCCAAGGAAATAGGAACACATTTGTGAAATTAGGTTCAATGAGTGTACCAATACTAAAAATGATTTAGAAGTTCTAGGGCTGTACATATTAAATCACAGATACAAAATGCAGATATTTCAACAAAGATTTAACACGAAAATCAAAGTAGACATCTGTTCATTAACTAAGCTCCATTGCTACAATTTAGTGATTTACATCAAGGTGGAATCATAGCTAGGAAGGGTATGACTCTCCATGATAAGTAGAAGTGGAAAATATAGGTAAACTAGAATTATAGAAAAACACACCTTTTTCTTGGACAATGTATCGACGGGGGACATGACCTTAGGCTGCACATAGTCCTTTCCTCTGTAAAAGATAGCAGTGTCATCTCCAATAATTTGAATAGCTACGCCACCACTCAAACGCTCTATTTCCTGGACATATTCATGAATTTGGCCTGGTTTGCAAGGCTTGAAGAAGACCTTTATTGTCTCATGCTTCTTCCAATGCAAATGCATGTTCAGAATAACACCACCGAAAACACCTCTTCTTCCAACCGGTACATAATTAGACCTCTTCTGGGCCATCTTCTTGAAATAGAACTTCTCCTCACCAGTCAGCTCGTGTGGTTTAACTACGGGACCCTGAACCTTCAGGACTTCGTACTTTTTGAGACGTTCAACTAACAAGGCTTCTTTGATCCTTGCCTGCAGAGGATGTAATTGAAATTATAGGACATTTAACAACTACTACTACAGTAACAACTGATCAGTTTCCCTCCCTACCTCCTAATAAGTAATAGCTACAAGTAATGAGTTGTTCGAAGCCCGATTAACAACTGACGGCATAATTCATCCGAGAAGAATATATTAAAGGGATAAATAAAATATAGTAAGAATCACCGCCATTTGCATGTTTAGATACTATTAAAGTAAGCAAAGACACACCACTCATCACAAGTTAGCACACCTTTTCAAGCTTGTCTTTGATTCTATCTTCAACATTGGCAAACTTTTGCTTCTTCCTCTTAACTGTGAGACGTCGTGGATCTTGTCGATTAGCCAACTTCCTCTTTGTCTTCTCTCTCATCTTTTGCATCTTGAACCTCTTTTTTGTCTTCCACTTGTCTTTCTTTGGAGGATCAACTTCATGTACTTCAAATTTAGGCTTCCCTTCAGATATAACTAAATTCACGGTACCATAACTGAGGTTTCTGGAGAATAATAAGGAATTTGATAAGTCGTAACTTTGTGATGCTCCGTAAGTTCTCAAAACTAGTGTGGGGTGGTGAAAGGTGGACAACCTGAGAGAAGAAGAAACTATTGATTATAACCTTCACAGATTGTGTTTAATGGACCTAGGTGGTTAATGACAATACCTTCGGGAAAGAACGTCGAACGGTGAAGCATTCAGTAGTGACACAGAGAGCCTGGCAACGCGCCTAAAGCAGATAGCCATCTGATAGTTATGAAGAAATAATCCAAAACCCACTTAGATAATCTTCCCCTTCACACTGTGTAACTCATTTGCTTCCTTAGGAGCCTGACACTCATATTCATCGAAAAGCTTTAAGATTTACTCAGAAGAACCTACAGAAATTTTGAAATTTTGATACACTGTCATTCCAACCACTTGTTCAAAGAGGGATGGAAATCACTAGAATTGTTTCCGTGAATTAGATAAGGCTGGGTTGGATGTTGGAGCTGAGTTAAAGACTTGCACAATACAAGCAATTGTTGCTGGCCTCGCCTCGGGTGCTGGTCGAGGAGAACCACCTCCGACGATCAAGTTAGGCGGCTGTGGTGATAGAGTGAACAAGATGAATGAATAGTGAGAGATACCTTTTGGCTGCCTACCTTGGACCTATTTATAGGTTATTATGGGTGTAACTTCCTTGTGGAAGAGACATAAAGCCATATGGATCCTAGAGGTGACTATTAAGCACTTTGTAATTATGATGAACCACTTGGAGAAGTGAAAGATGCCAACTTAAACCAATTCTTATATGGTAAATCTAGGCGTATTTTGATTTTGTACACCCCTCCCTCATTCTCCTACCCTTACCTTGTAATATAAAAAATACATTTACAAAAGTACATTCTAAAAATACATTTGTGTTTGTATAAGAAAATTCATTTAAATAGAAGGAAAAATGCATTGAGGTATACAATCATCATCATCAATACCTAGATGTATCATATAAATTGCCAACTTAAACCCTATAACAGTCCACCTTATATCTGCTTCCCTCTTTTTACATCAGCAAATGACCCTCATCAGAAGTGAAGGACATTGAGTAATAGGATCATGCCAAATTTTCTTAGCTAAGGCTAAACCTTTGAGATCAAGCTCATTTGCAACCATTTTGGCATGTAAATTCTCCGCATATCTTATTTTCAATCTTCTCAACCTAGCCCCGATTTGTTCAATTTCAGGCTGAAAACTAAGCTTGTCTCTATCAAGAGACTCGCCAGGTATAGGAATTGTGCCAAACAAGACTCGATAATCAAGCACTCCTTGCAATATTATAAAATCATCATTGTCAGTGCATATCTTCTCAAGCCTTCCATTCTTAACAACAACAATAACAACATCCATTTTCATCTTTTTCTTACTTATCGAATCAATGTTGATATCCTCCTCCTCTCGCTGAGAGCGTTTTTTTGACTTGACTACCTAACATAGAGCCCTAGCCTTACTCTTAGCTGATCGTGAAGGCACTTGTTTCTATGACTAATGTTTTGAAGAAGAAACAAGTGCCTTCACGATCAGCTAAGGGTAAGGCTAGGGCTCTATGTGAGGTAGTCAAGTCAAAAAAACGGCCTCAACGAGAGGAGGATGATGTCAGCATTGATTCGATAAGTAAGAAAAAGATGAAAATTGATGTTGTTACTCTGTTGTCAAGAATGGAAGGCTCAATGATAATTTTGTAATATTGCAAGGAGGCTTGATTATCGGGTCTTATTTGGCACAATTCCTGTACATGGGGCACTTTTTGAGTCTCTTGATAAAGACAAGCTTAGTTTTTAGCCTAAAATTAAACAACTCGGGGCTATATTGAGAAGATTGAAAACAAGATATGCGAAGAATCTACATGCCAAAATGGCTGCAAATCTTTAGCCTTAGCTAAGAAAATTTGACATGATCCCAATGCTCAATATATACTATTCTCGTGTTAGTCCGTGGGTCATCTGCTGATAAAAAAGAGAGGGAAGTGGGTGATGGAGCTGATAAGGTGGACTGCACTTCTCTCTCTCTTTAACAGAGGTTTAAGTTGGAATCTCGCGGTGACTTTTTCAAGCATTTCATCATAATTACAAAGTGCTTGATAGTGATACCTTGGAGGAAATGAACATGGAGTGAAAAAATGTGCAAATGAAGTATATCAAGTTCACACTCGGGTTAGCTGTCAAACATGGAAAAAGATTTTCAAAGCCATGAAAAGAGCATAGGCTTTGGAATAGGTTGGTTACTTGGTTGGTCCTCTTTGGAAATGTAAGCCGTGAAGGGAAAGGCAAGCACTCGGTATCTTATGATTTTTAGTTCTACTTCTTAGTTTTAGTCCTAGTCTTATCGGAATATTTAGACTACTTGTTATTTGTATGGGGGTCACCCCTAGGATCCCGCTTTATGTGGACTAGTCTAGGCTCAATATCAAATAGGCCAACTAGACTAAACCCTCCTCCACAAGAATGTTACACTCACAATAATCGATACATAGGTCCAAGGTAGGCAGCCAAAAGGTATCTCTCACTACTCACACTATTCATTCATCTTGTTCACTCTATCACTTATACCATAGCCGCCTAACTTGACTGTCGGAAGGAGTTCGCCTCGACCACCCCCCGAGGCCAGCAACATTAAATTCTTGAAAGACCATAATAATAGATTATCAAGTTTTTCAGCAATACAGAGTGATTATTACGGATATAGCCAGACTAACCCGGCAGGTCAAAAACCCGATAGTATAATACACCCCTTTCTCTCTAAAAACTAACAAAATACCCCTTATCAAATTTTAGAGAGACATAGAGACAAAAGTTACGTGGGTCACTGACCCGAAGGGTCATTGAAGTTATTTCCGATTAGTACTCTCTCTGTCCGAAATTAATTGTCCACTTGGTAGTGTAATTATCACTGTCAAATGGACACCTAATTCTCGACGGTGGGAGTAACTTACTATCAAACAATCAATCACTGGTCAGTCGATTATCTTCATGGGACACAACACTTAAAAACACAAAAAGTGCACATTTTTTCAACCATACAGCACCAACCCACCCACATGAATGAAAGACAAAGAAAGAAAACCAACAAAACCCAAGTAAGATTTCCAAATGGGTATTCAGAAAAACAACTCTTACAACCCAATAAATAAAAAAAAGTTCATATTTTTTTTGTCATTGAGACATTTCATCAAATAGTTGGCATGCCATGATAGACAGAGAGAAAGGAAGAGAAAGATATAATAAAGTTGGTGTTAGAGAGACTTACAGTTGATATGTAGTTGGAAATGCGGCAAAGGGGTTGATGATGATCAGGGATATCGAAGAGATGAGTACAATTACAACTACGAGTAACGAGTATATATATTTGTGGGCAAAGAAGAGTTGTTAGTTTTGTGACTTGTGGCCTTCAAAGTTTTTGATGTTGAGAATTGGGTTTTGGACTTTTAGGGAATGAACACCGAAATTAAATTACCGTGGTAAATCGAACGGACTATCGAGTTCTTTTGTTTTGGTATTTGTCGTTTGAAATCCTAACTCGCTCGACATTCAATAAACTGCGACTCTCACAGACGTCACAGTCTCTCACTGACTCCAAAGAATTGTCTACGGTATATGATTAGTCACATTTTTAATGTCATTAATCGGTCCCTTAGTTATTAGTCATAAATCCACATAGTGTACCGATACACTCGTTATACCAAAGACTTGCTGATAAATTGTACTCCGTAGTCAAGATTGAAACTATAAAAAAAATAGAAAAAAAATTTCTTCTAGGAAAGAAGAAAGTATTATTGTGATTCTCATAAATCGTACCCAATAAAATTTTGTTTACTTATTGATACTCCTATAATGGTTAAAATTTTCAAAAAAAAAAAAAAAGAATCTTGAAAACTTCATTAATGTCGGAAACAGTCAATAAATAATTCATCAGTTGTCATTAGTGTAAAATTTTACTCGTATATTTTACAAACAAATTATAATTTTATATATTCTAATAATACCAAAATTTAATTGTTAATGGTAAAATTTTCATCTTCTAATAATGCGGGTCCAGTGCCTATGAAGTTGAAAGAGTTATCTCCATCTTTCAACTTTAAGTGATTATGGACTATATCAAAATGGCTATGAAAACCTTCCAATACTTCTTATTTTTGGTGAAGTTGTTGGAAGTCAATACTTCAATTGGTCAATCTCGGAAACAACCTCTCTATTTTCTTAAATAGGGGTAAGGTTGCGTACATCCTGACCCGAGTACCCCATTTAATGGGGATTTACACTCGATTGTTGTTGTTGTTGTTGTTGTTATAAGAATAGATGCCCGATATAGTTATCGTCGGAGAAAGTATCTTAAAGGACCAAGTTAAATGTTGCATTTTAGTTAAATTTAATTTTTTCAGGTAAGTTTAGCTTCTTCATTTAAGTTTATATTCTTTTTTCAGCTTTAGTTAAATTCATTTACGAATTTGTTAAATTCATTTGAGTTAAGTGTTTAGTTATATTTTTATGACGGTTTATTCCTTTTCCGTTAAATTCAATTCTGTTTTTGTTTCATCAACTCTTGTTTTTGTTTCATCAAACTCTTGAGCAAACGAACAAATCGGAGCCTTATAAAGTGATAAAAACAATGGATACTCTTGACATTGTTAAGGCGAAATTGTTGAAACACCCCTAATAAATTGTTGACTTTGTATCAGCACCCCAAATAAGTCGCTAATAGTTATAACACCCCAACAAACCTAAAAAGTGTTGTCTAGACACCCCAGATTCTAAATTTCGACCAAAAGGCAAGTTGAACTTCCCATTTTACCCCTATGCGGTTACACGCGCACAACAAATAGAGTGGTCACTCTCCTTCCCTTCCAAATACCTCATTGAATCTCACTTCCCTCCAATTATACTTGATTGTGCCATCTCTCCTCACTCTTGTCTCTTAATTTATTTACTCCCCATTATACTTCATTGTACCCCCTTCATCCTCGAGGTTTATTTTACATTATACCTCCAATATTTCCTCTTTGGGTTCAATCTTGTGTAAGATGTGGATTTGGTTGCAGGTTCTCCACAATCACATTTGGAACATCTTCATTATACATCGTACGTTGACAAATACAAAATCATAATATTATTTGGTGTTTTCCCCCTAATTTAACCTTAAGTTCAGTTTATTTAAATTGAAAATTGAATTAAAACTAATGGGAGAGGGGAATGAGATCGGAAAATGGAAAAAGAGAAAAGTAAAGAGTGAAATGCATATACTATGCGCGTGTAGCCACTCAAGGGCAAAATAGGAAGTTTAACTTGATTTTTGGTCAAAATATAAAATCTGGGGTGTCTAAACAACACTTTTTGGGTTTGTTGGGGTGTTCTAACTAATAGCGACTTATTTGGGGTGCTGATACAAAGTGAGCAACTTATTAGGGGTGTTGTAACAATTTGGCCCATTGTTAAATAAAAGCTCCATTTGCATTCTAAATTTTCATTTATTTGATTGATGAAACATCCATTAGTAGCTATTAACCACGGACACTCCTTATAGGGGACAGTATTGTGTCAGAAATTCTCGGACACTTAAAAACCTATAGTATTCATGTCGGAAACTTGTACCAACTCCCATCATACAATATTATTCACATGTACACCTCCTACTTAACCAAACTAATTGAAGACGGTAATGATGATACTAAACTTGTAATGTTTGTTATAACTTTGTTAAAATGTGATATTCATGTGTCATTTACTCCTCTTTGGTCCCAATTCTTTCAGCACCTACGAATTGCAATTACATCAGCTGCCTGGACTAATATCCTCCATGCTGCAGGTGAGAAAAAAGAGAACTTAATTTTGGGTAGAAAAGTACAACCATTATGATATAACAAGCATTAAGAGTCATGGGAGAAGAGTGATCACCTTTGCCCTAAGAACTCGATGATGTCACTAGTTAGTGTTGACCTCTTCTTCTTCTCAAAGGCAGTAGCTGCAGATTTTCTCACTAAAGCAGATCCAGCCACACTTCCCAGCACCATCGGATTCACCATCCTAACCATTAAAAATGATTGCAGGAATTTCAGATTATGCTATCATTAATAAAGACGTGAATTACCAGAATGAAATTGGAATAAATACATTCCTTCAATAAACTAGTGTTGTATAAATCCGTCAAATCAAAATTTATCATCCTTAGTAATAGGTAGCCAAGGTTGTCTCAGCAGAAGGGAATAGGGATTGTGGAACATTAAAGAGACCTTATTTCCGTACTTGAAGATACAGAAGTAGTAACCGTAACAATTCCTTCAGAAAGAGGGATAACATCACAATCATAAGGGGAAAACTAAATCATTACAAAGATAGGAACATACTTTGTGCCCAGATCACCATCAACTGCTGTGAGTTTACGTGCCCATGATAGAAACACAGCCACGCTGTCATGAGGAATAAATGAGGCATAAGCAATTCACCAATAACTAACTCCATATTTTCAGCAGTTGCAATAGACTTTGTTAATCATCCAGCGGACACGAAGTATATCAAGATAATTGTAACAAGAGAACTAAATAACTGGAAATTATTGCCTTGCCTGCCAGAAAGTATGTCACCCTGGCCACCACAGCGTCTCGGAGAACCGAAGATGCTCACAGAACAAACTGCATAATTAATAAGCAAATTCAACTAGGAATACAGGAAAGACCTGCAAACCAGCTTGAAGCTCAGAGAACCTCTTACCAGTATCATGTAGGCTGTTGGTCACTACGGAAAACTTGGGATATGTAACTAAGAGTATATATTACCTGTACTGCCATCACTAATGAGATCAGACTTTCCCTTCTTCAGAACTGTTACACCTCCAATCCTGAGGAATCAGACATTTCATCAGTCTACAAGCGATTTGCATTCAGAACAAATAGAGGGTCCAAAATAGAAGTTACACGGCTACAGTGTATATACAACTGATAACTTAAGGCCTTTCAGTAACAAGATATGCAACTGACTAGCAACCAATAGTACCCTTGCGGGAAAAGGCTGACGAAAAAGAAAGAGAACTAAAAGATATGGGAAGCAGCAAGTTAAAAATAATGGATATTCTCTGGTGACGAATCGGAAGAATCATCCGAAATTATAATATAATACTCAATCAAAGTACAGCTTGCCACACACCTCATATAACATGACACATTACTCATACAAATATTTTGTATTTACTTTTCATTGCACCCCCCATCTTTTGTCCCTCACCCAAGAAGTTTCAACCCCCGAACATGAAGAATATAATAAGCTAAATAAACAAATATGACAGGTTCTAGCAGTCACTAACTCAATTTTCGTTATCTCATGATCTGCTGAGTATGGTTTAAAGAGAAATTAATAGTGAATACATGATAGTAAGAGAATTACAAGAAATTATGCTTTGAAATTTAAATTGTATAAGCCATTACTTAGAACTTTTCCAAAAGAGAAGTCTACAGTCAACAAGTCACCTATATTTGATCAGTTTCTCAAGTGAAGAAAAAAAAAAGAAAAAAAGTCACTGTAAAATAAAGCTTGAACATTAGCTTACCCTTTTACAAGATCTTGTAACTGAGAGTCTTGGTCATTTACTTCACAATCAAGGACTCTCTGCACAAGGCGCGCGTACTCGTTCACATTTGGCGTAAGGACAGCCAAAGGATATCCACTAATAAGTTCAAGAGATTGCGTAACCAAAAACAGACCATCCTGATGATAAAAGATTCTTCTAGTTAAAGTAACATTCTCAGCAAAAAGATACATCCAAAGCAGGATTCAAAAAATCAGACAAACTTTATGCACATACCGCATCTATAACTAGCGGGATACTCAACTGGCGTGCACATTTTAAAATTGAACCGACGCAGTCCTGCACAAAAGTTGAAATTGGGATTCACTAAACGCACATAAAAAAACACGTTCATATAGCAACAAAGAGCGAGATAGTATCAGTATGCACAAAGGTTGCAGACGACATGACATACTCAGGAATACATAAGACGGTGACCACCACAACAGTACATAAAAAAAATCTGTAAAAACCAGATCTTGCAACTTGTAGTTGAATAAGACAATTTAGTTGCAAGGGCTTGATAATCAGAAAGAGACATGCTCTTCAACATAGTCTTATTCAAGACATGCTCTTATGGCTTTCATGTATAAGCAACATCTCCATGTACTTTTGTTACTCTTTGTTTTGAATTCATTTAGAACTTGCAGATCACAAGTACAGTTAGAAGCCAAGAGTGTCAGTGTGTGACAAACTGACAATTTTTCAAGCAGAAAACTAGAAAAGAAGAAAAAGTGCAACGGCGTCATGACCTTAATGTTCAAGCTTAATCATGCACGATACACAGAACATTTTACGTGAAATATTCTGTCAGGCCTGTAGCTCAGCCAAACCCCTTGAATCTGATCCCTCAAGGTTAATGATTTCCAATTTATACACTCTTCAGAAACATGACACATTTCAAGAAGAGCTCTGTCTACAGCTGCCAATTACATACTAATTTCGCCTTCATAAATGCTGATAGAGTTGGTTCTTATGTAGACAAAGGAGTCGAGACAAATATCAGGAAAGAATGAGCACCATCTAATATTGCCATTTAAATAGAGAAATTATATCCAGTATGCATGAAGCAACATATCCACAACAAAACAAATTACATAGATAATATTGCCGTTTACATAGAAAATTTCTAGGCACTGCCAGTATCAGCTGTTTACCATATGTGGTCCTTTTCTTTTATCCTCAGAAAGGTCCCAAGAAAAGTGTGGGACAAATGGAAATGGCTCACTTACAATCATAAAGCACGAAACTACATATCCAGAACAAAAAAAAAAATTCCATAGATAATGAACAAAAGAGAATCCTACGAAAAGTTCAGGAGCCTACCAAAAGAAACGGATCCCTTCCCAGTCCTGGACCAACGATAAGACAATCAAATCTTGCCAACCACTCATTTACTTCAACAAGAATCCTGGCAGCAGTAGCTTTTTTGTCCTCATCCCTAATAAATTTTTCAGAAAAGAAAAGGTTTTATTAATGAGGAGGACAAGTTGTTCTCCTTATATCGTCATGCCAACACAAATAAGTACGACCAACTCAAACAAAATATGCGGGCAAAATAGCAAACAAGGCTGCTTTGAAATTTGACCTCAAACTGTATGACTCCTCTAACAATGGGTGCACAATCAACTCGGGACTGTAGCTTTTGATGATTGGAGCGGCATCTTTGCTGCAAAAAATATGAGATAGATCTGCACCCTAAGGGGCAAGAGGAAACATATTCAGATTCAATCCAAATGATGGCAAATGATAATTTGATAACTAACAAAAGCCGCTAACAGACTGACAATTTTCAACGCTGAGATTGCGGCAAAGTAAGGAGCACCAGTGTATTCCCGACACCCTCCAATAACAGCAATTTTTCCTGAAATTCGAAATTTCAGTAGCAGAATGTCAAAGCTCATTCCCTAATCCAGAAACAATTGGAACATTCATAAGAACTCAATTCACTAATCGTTATTCAGCAAGAACCAGCAAGCAATCTGATGAGCTTTAACATCAGAGAGGGACAACATACAATTGTTGGAACATATGGGACAATCAAATCCAGAAACAGCATTTGTAAGTATAAGAGTAAACATGAGTTCCGTCATGGAAACAACAATAACGACAACCCAGTGCAATCCCCATTTTGAGACTCAGCTGCTAGCGGATTAACCGCCAGCTATGTGGGTCTGAGGGTCAAGACGAACGCTACTTTTCCCCTATTTAAAAACCAGAGAGGCTGTTTCTGAGAGTGAACGTAGATGTATCGTCGCATTGAAGTATTGACTTCCAACAGCTTCACTAGAATAATAAGCACCAGAAGTTTTTATAGCCATTTTAATTTAGTCCAAACCCAAAGCTAAAAGATACGGAGTAGGAATTATTCTTTCAACTTTACTCTATCATGGCAGCTAGCTGACAAAAAATTATAAGCCACAACTCACAAGGAGAAATACAGGTAGACTGTCATAAAAAAACTTTTTGGTGGTCTCAAAAACAACAACAACAAAACTGGTTGGGGTCGGCTAACACAGACAAAGAAAAGAAAAACATGAATTAAGACATAGAAACAAAATAATAAGCAAAGCAAATAACATAGTTGTATGTATTATTTAGTTCGCTAAAGTTTTCCTAAAGAAGAACATAGTTCTCCAGGAGCACACTACAATACTGAATGGCCACATTTGATCGCACACATATAGGTTTGATCATCCCACAAAAGACTTCTCTTAAAAGTAAGAGTCATAGGTTACGCGTGTGATGGTCCATACAATGAAAGAATGAAACCCTTGGATCAACAAAGTAACAATCAATTAGGTTTCAACACATCACTGAAGTTATATATCACACAAGTTATGATCACGTGAACCATCCTCATCATTACGGTCTCGCACGGGCTATAAATAGAGTATCAGGTACACTATGCAAAGATTAAAAAGGGCAAAGTCTACCACGCCACAAGAAGAGCCTGACCAACAAAGCAAAAGTGTTCACAAGAGCATAACGAAAATGACCCTCATCCCCTCATCATTCTGGACAATTTTCAGTAGAAGGACACAGTAATTTCAACTAGCAAAGGTGCCATGATAGTATGAGAGAAAAGCATCTCACGTTAACAGAAGCAAAATGAGGAATCAAGAGCTCACCAGATTGTCCTTTATGTTTTGACCAGTCCAAGGTAGGAGTTATCTGTCTGATAATGTTAATAGCATCAGCCTCTGTAGCATTCATTTTCACTGCACAGTTCAGGCCAGAGATGCCTCCCAAAGATCTTATCAAGAATTGTTGCCTTCTTAAAATAGCCGATGATGTCCAAAGATGACGGTTTGTCAAATCCAAGCGAGTGAACCAAGTACTCATTCCATGTCTAATAAGCATCAGCTAGCTAGCAGCCTACTCTCCAATTTGATATATAGCATTCCAGAAATTAGTCCACAGGTCAAAACCTTACAAAATCAACGGTTCCAAAGGGAACTCATTATGCCAAGGGAAATACAAAAGTAACACAACAACCAAACATACAAAAAAAAAACTTTTGCTAGAAAGAATGTTCCCAAGCACCAAGCTATTTGCACTTAATATTGACCATGAAAACCGCTTAACGAGAACACTCCACACGAGTTCTCTGCCTTCTAACCATCCTAGATACTTCCTCTATGCATAAGTAACCTTTACTCAACTTTACATGTCAGTTCTCTGATTATGCACTACCTGCACTCTCCATACAAAGATCACCTCAAACAGATTAACATTACCCCCAACTTCCACTCCAATAAACCCAGACTCTCTACGGCAGGCGTCGATGAAGACAAATCCAAAAACTCAACAACCAAGTTTGATCACCACTCACTCAGTCTTATGTCTCGGAAATTGGAATGCCGAGATGTACCCAACTTTACCACCATCTACTCAAAACTCAAAACTAGACAAGACTTGATATAACCTTATACAAAGCTTCTATTATTCTACCGAAATCGAATTGACCATACTCAAAGTCTACTGTCTAGTGTCTACTCATATAGGTAGAAAAGCCTCACTTAGTCCTCCCTTAAGCAACTTTTAAAATGTCTTAAAAAAAAGGAAAAAGAAAACTTAAGGAAAGCTACAATATTCAAATGCCATGTTGGGTTTTATTCACAATGTCATTTGTCATAGAAAAGATACAGTCTTGGGCACTTAAGCATAGTTTTTCTGACAATAAATCCAATGTTTCATAATCTCCTCAAAAACCCACAAAGGATATCAACTGTTTTTGATGAATTAATGAGAATTCTGAAGAATTAAAGACAGACAAATGCTTAAATGACACAGAAAGTAAAACCCAGATACAATTCACAAGGAGCTAAATGGGTTGTCAGCATTTTACTGAAATAGATAGTTGATCACAGTCAATATCACTGGAAAAGATAAAAAAATGCAAGGTAATAGGAGAGAGAGAGAGGGGTACCTGATTGAAGATGAGATAACTGATTAACTTGTGAAGTGTTTAGCTGTTACGAGGAGAGAAACAAGAGAGGGGACACAACTCACGAGTACACAACACACTTGCACGTGTGGCAAAGACAGAAAGAAGATGAACTCTAAAGAGCTTTTTTTTAAAAATAAATAAATTGCGTAGGATGAAAAAAATCAAAAATGGAAAACGTATGATCTGTCTGATAGATGCAGGTTCGACCCTGTGGCAACTGGCAAGTCAATTTGTTTGAATTGTTTCAAATCTCTAATTCTTAGGTACACCTAGACCCGGCAGAAATTTACCCGACCCGGTATGACCCGAAAAACCGACCTCGAAAAAACTGGGTCATGAACACGAAAAATTTGACCGAATCCGAAACTGACCGAACCCGAAAAAACCGGTAAAATCTGAGTTGAATCCGAAACCGACCGAAACGACCCGTTTGTCCAATAAAATATTTATAAATGTATATTTTACAATTTTAATTTATTAAAATATAATAAAATAATAATATTATTTAAAAAATATTGAAAAAATATTTAAATATTAATAAAGTATTGATAAAATAATATTTTTATCGAACAAAACAAAATGTGCAAACCCGTTGGGTCAAACCCGACCCGAAAAGTACAAATCGAAAATGACCGAACCCGAAAATAAACCGATCCGAAACCCGACCGACCGACCCGACCCGAAAAGTACAAACCGAAAATGACCTAACCCGAAACGACCGAACCCGAAACCCGACCGACCGACCCGATTGCCAGGTCTAGGTACACCCGATGTACCGTGTACGGGTAATGTCACTAGTCACATTGTTAATACCGCTGTTTTTCTCAAAGCATTTCAACTTATACCACTAGTTACATTATTAATGTCATTAATCAATACTTTTATTATTATTTATAAATTCACCCGGCGTACCCAAAACTTGACGCCTTGCAGGTTTCAAATAGCCCCCCTAAAAAGCAAAACTTTAGGGGTACCTGATGAATTTGTCAATATTAATGCGTATATTGTGAATTATACAAAGTTTAAGGTACCTGGTGAAAAATCCCGAAAAAAAAAAACGTTTCAAGAAATACAAGGATCACGCACATCTCACGTGCTTTCCCCCTCTCCCCTTCCCTTTCTTCCCCTTCCATTCTTCCTACCAACAAACATTTATTTCCTCTTGAATAAAACTCGACTGCAGAATTACACCCAAAACCCAGTAAAACAACGAAAAAATCTCTATTTTCGTACACTGAGTCTACCCAAAAGGCCACCATTCAAGTAAGTAAGTTGCCCTCCTTTCCTTTACCACATAAACATTTTATCTCATAATATTTAATTTGTAAGCTTAATTACTAATTCCTTCTTTTTTACTGGGTTGAATTTTTTCTCACCTACTACTACTACTACTACTACTACTAAATGCCCATGAAGTAAACCCCTTAATTTTATTTTCATTTATTATTATTACTACTTGTGTAAAAGCTCTAACCTTTTTGGGGTTTTATTTATTTTTTATTTTCTTGCCTTTATTTTTCTTGTTTGTTTGATCAAATGGCCATATGGGTATCTTTTATTTTGAGCTTATTGTGTCATATTTGTTTTATATTTTGTAATTTGTCTTCTGGGTTGGTGTAATTTTATCTCTTAAGAAGTTTTTTTTGTTTTGTGTTTCAATTTATTTTATTTTATTTTGAAATTTTGCTTTGATGTATTTATATGTTAATTTTTTTAATATTATTTTCTTGTTGGGTATTTTCTATTTGATTGTTTTTACAAATTTTGTATGTTTTTAAGTAGAAAATTCTAGCTAGTGTCGAAGAATGTCAGTAACGGAAAGGAAATGTTATTAAAGAAAAGACATGAAATTAGATATTTGATATGATGTAAGGGAATTTATTATGATGCAGTGGATTTTGGAGTAGATGGGGATGTTGATGGTGAAGTGGTGGGAAGCTCGGTGGACACGGACGGCAGAGGCGGCGATGAGAATGAATTGGGGGGAAGTTCTGTGGAGGGTGGGCAAAGCCAAGATGATAGAATGAATGAAGAAATGTCGGAAAAGGAAAAGGATGATATACCGGTTGGGGAGCCGCTAGATGAGCCCTATGTTGGGCAGGAGTTTGAGTCGGAAGCTGCTGCTCATGCGTTTTACAATGCGTATGCTACGCGTATAGGGTTTGTCATACGAGTGAGTAAGTTGTCTCGGTCAAGACGTGATGGAACGGCCATTGGTAGGTCCTTGGTTTGCAATAAAGAGGGGTTTAGAGTGGCTGATAAACGCGAGAAGGTTTTGAGGCAAAGGGCTGAGACCAGGGTAGGTTGTAAGGCAATGATATTGATAAGGAAACTGAGTTCAGGTAAATGGACGGCGACGAGGTTTGTGAAAGAACATACACATCCTTTAACACCAGGAAAAGGAAGGAAAGAGCTCGTCGTTAATCAATTTCCGGTTAGTTTATCTGCTCATCTGTTGAACTTTTCAAGGTTTTCATTGGTTTTTGTGTATACAGTTCTCTTCTTTCTGTGAAATTGGTTCCTGCCGGCTGTTCTTGTTTGCACTTGTGATGAGTTTTATGTGATGTTACAAGCAGAGTCTGCTTTGTTGATGGAACAATGGCCTCTTGGGTAGCTTCTTGGTAGATACTCAGGGGAAACTCTCAGGGGAAACTCCTAGTTGTTTATCTTATTTTGTAACATTGGTGCCTTTCTCAGCATAGCTTTTGAATGCTCTTTTTACAATTTATTTCGTCACACCTCTATTCCCCTCTTTATATCTCTTTGGAACACATCAGTAACATCACAATTTACTTAACTTTAGCCTGCCAACTTTGATGGATATTGGCTTGAAAATTGAACTTATGTTAGGATAATATAGATGGAAAGAAATTTTCCTGTGGGGACTTTGAAGTTCTACTTGGGATAATAAAGTGAGCAAACTATTGTGGGCCTTTCTCGGTGATAATTGAGGTTGGAACATCACATCATTGATTTTTGTCAAAGGACGACTGGCCATTTGGCTAATCTCCGCATCGACTTTTCCATGTGCACGGAGAGGATTGGGTTTGCGCGGGAGGAGTTATGGACTTCTCTAGGACCACGCTTGGCAGGGATACGGATGAGAAGACTTTATGGCACTTAAA
>ONZK01000862.1:118738-152299 GCA_900322385.1 Pharnaceum exiguum | reverse complement strand
ATGATATATGTAGTAATACTAGTTATAAATCCACAAGGTGTACCTAAGAATTGGAGGAAAAAAATAGGGTGAAAATGTTTAAATGCCCTTTCATTAGTTTACTCGGGAAAGAAAAAGAAATAGGGTGAAAACTATGAAAAAAGTGTTGAAAATGCAATAGGTTGAAAAATGGTCATAAACGGAAGACAAGTTACTAGCTTACTAAGTTACTACAACAACAACGGAGTGTAAATCCCCATTTAATGGGTGCTTAGGGTCATGATATACGCAACCTTGACCCTGTTTAAGAGAATAGAGAGGTGGTTTCCGAGATTGACTCATCACTGCATTGAAGTTTTTACTTCCAACAATTTCACCAAAAATAAGAAGTGCTTAAAGGGTTTATAGCCATCTTACTATAATCCATAATCACCTAAAGTTGAAAGATTAAAAATAATTCTTTCAACTTTATAGGCACTTGACCTTACATTACTATCATACAAAATATGAAAATGGTCACTAATGATTAAAGATGGGATTACTAGTGAACCAAAACAAATTACTAAATAAAAAGATAGGAGTACAAAAAGTCACTGTTACTATCAAAAAAAGGGAGCTGTCACCTCAAATTAGTGAACCTGAGTATAACTGTATAAGGTCTCATTTTAATGTGACAGGCTGAAAAATAAAAAAAAAGTTTAGATGCTGAGGGAAGATTGCCAGATTCTAAACACTTCAATGCGAAGAAACAATTTCAATTCGAGAGTCCTTCAAATGAAATTTAACTACTCGATAAGGAGTTGCACTCATCTAGTGACATTTCTGTTTGAGATTGATTAAGTGACTTTTCTGGTATCTAACTATCTAAGTGAGTTACATACAACAGTTCATAACTCACAAGATAAGGAAAAGCTAGCAAATTCAGTTCATTCCAGCGATGGCAATAACCTTGCTCCATACTAGTATACTACATAGGAGTAACTATTAAAAAAGGACATGTGAATTAAGCATAGTACTATACTGATGGTGTGAATAATGTAGATGCATTTCTGCGTTGGCCGCAGCTTCAGGCGGCACTGGTGTACATCATATCACGATAACTTAAGGTACTACGCCTTCTTTATATACTACATACATGGCTTGGACAATATTCGAAGATCTACAGTCCACTGAACCATACGTATCTTGCTGCAAACGTTGAAATCGCAAGCTGTCTGAAAAACCACGACAACCTGAAAGGAACTTCAATTTTAGCGGCCAAAACTAGCTGTGTTGCTCTGTTGAGTAAGGAGCGACGCCCCTGTGTCTATGGCATCCAAACCTAAGGATTTGAAACATAGAAAAAAGATTACAATGGCTTGGTGGTCAAGGAGCAAAACAGGTATTTTTCAGATGGATCAGATCACTTACCAGAATGAAACTATGTATGTCCAGACTAGCTGGACTCGTTAGAATTCCTGATCACTTCAAAGTCAATCTCCACGTAGGGGATCACTTCTATGAAGGACCTATCAGGACCTTCAGGCTGGCATCGGCTTTGTAACAGATCACTTTCTACAATAATCAAAGATTGAAGTGATGATGGTAGCTCAGGCAGTGACTGGAACCTTGGGCAACGGTTGATCTCCAAGTTCAGCAAAGCATCCATGTGATTTAGAGATGACACAGAGAGTAGATTCGGACAATCCTCAATTTTAAGATCGCGAAGTTGGTTCATGCTGATGCCTGGCAGCCGATCCCACTTTGTAAGGCTCGCCATGTCTTGGATTTGCAGAGATTCTAATGAGGGGAAAAATATGGCAGTACCCTCTCCACAGAATTGGTAATCTATAGACTCCACATCATGCATTCCTTCTATATGTAGCGTTTTCAGGTATCGAAGTTGCCCAAGTGAGGGTAAGACATTGTGTTGCCTGCAATTTTGTAGGTGAATACTAACAAGCCTGCAGGATGTACTTGTAAGCCATTCAGGAAACCTAGAACCACTGTAATTTGTTATTATAAGCTCTTCCAAATTTTTGTGAGGCTCAAGGCCTGCCAGAACCTCCATTGCAGTCGATCTATCTCTAGGATAACGGCTCCATTCTAATTCCAACCTCTTAATGAATGGCTTATCACATATCATCGCTTCATTTGCTTCCACCCTATCCCTGACATTATCTAGTTCACTAAGACAAATCGAAGTACGGAGAAATTTCAGGTTCTTTAACTCCGAAATTCGCTTTCCTTCCTTCTTCCCAACAATAAAGCCCTGGAGTGTCTGAAGATGGCTGAGATTCCCTATGCTATCTGGCATACACTTCAATCCCTTGATGTCCACATCAAGATGTTGAAGGTTTATAAGGTTTTTTGTGTTTTTGGGTAGTTCAAGAAGTTGAAAACAATCTCTCAACTTGAGAATTCGTAATTCTGTAAGTTCAGATGTCGACTCTGGCAACTTTAGGATACTGGTTCTTGATAGATCTAAATACTGCAAATGCTTCAATCTACCCATGGACTCAGGAAACTCTTCAGCATCAGTGTCACTCAAGTCTAGTACTCGCAACCGAAGCAATTTCTGGAAAAGGGAATAAGGAATTTGGCCAATTTGTCTTCCACATTCACTGAGAAGAAGAAAGGTCCTTAGACCCTCACATTTCTCAATGAACTTTAGAGACTGGATACTATGGAAAAGCAAAGACAAATGGCGAGCCTTTTTGTACCAAGAAGTTGAGGAAGAGGAACTGTTACCTTCTTCCAGTCGGAAACATGTATCAGAGGCCAAAAATTCAGCATATCTATGAATGAATTCATGCATTTTGTAGGTTGGAATCCTCTCATCATCGTAGTGTGAAAATTGAAGGATTGATCTTCCCAAGAGATCATCAAAGTAATCACTGCCGATTTCTTCCAGGTTGGTTCCCCCTTGAGGCAGAACGAAGCCTTCTGCCATCCATAGCTGAACCAAGTTGTCTCTTCTCAAGGTATAGTCATGAGGGAACAACGAGCAAAAGGCGAGACACTTTTTCAAATGTGATGCCAAGTGTGGGTCGTTCAATTTAAAAGCTGGAAATATTTCCTCTCTGAAAACTGGCAAATCGTATATCTCTTTCTCTGCAAGGGCAGCCCAACCATTTCCAGGGGACCAAGAAGATAGATGAAGACCAACAATATTTGCAGCCAAAGGCAACCCTTTGCACTTTATGGAAATTGCTTCAGCTGCTTCTTCCAAATTGATACGCCCAAGGTCAGACAGATTATTGCCGTAGAGTGCTCTAACTATGATGAGAGCTTGGCATTCTTCATCAGGCATTCGTGGCAAATAATATGGAGAAGCTTTGGAGACCATGGATACTTTCGGGTTGCAAGTAGTTATAAGGACTTTGCATCCAGAGGACCGAAGAAACAAAGTGTCGAACAAGCTCCAGTCATCATACCTAACATCCCTCACGTCATCTAGGACAATCAAAATGGTTTTTCCCACATAAAGATCATGGAATAAACCTTGGATTTGGTCTGCAGGAAAGTTGTAGTCCATTTCCTTCCTTGGATGCAATATGGCCCTAGCAACTGTATTAAAATCAAACTTTGCACACACAGAGACCTTAACTATATGATCAAAGTGAGCTTGAATTCTGGTATCACACTGGACATGAAAAGCAAGTGTTGTTTTGCCAAGTCCATTAATGCCTACTATAGAAACTGCGCCAATTCTATCATTCAACAACATCTTGATAATGCTTTCCTTGTCCTGCTCTCTTCCGATCATGTTTTCAGGAAGAACAATCTGTTGTTTCCAGCATATACGCTCCTCGGTTGGAAGCAAACACTGCCTAGAGTGTTGCTTTGCTTTGACAACCATGTTCAAACCGCTTATTATATCATCTAGCCTACCCTCGAGCTCTTGAATCTTCCGGGTCATGCTCCCCCTTGTGAAGAACGCCAAGATCTTCTCATGTACTGAACTTCCGCAAGAGCCAACCATAATGTCATCAATCAAATCTTCACAATCATAGCACACTCGGGTAAGATCACCAACCCAATGTTGACTAGCATTATTGGTTGCCAGCTGAAAGCTGTCAAACAAAGCTTGGGCCTGCAGGAGCTTCCTCTCCAACTTCTTCACCTCCTGCTCAGCATCATAGAGTACTGATTGACCTATTTCATTAAGAGTTAAAGAACTGAGTCTTTGCAGCAAATCCTGGAGCAAAGCCGACGTTAACTCAGATTGAAATGCTTCCATAACCAGCAAAAAAAGATTGTAAGATGCCAGGTGTATAAAAACTGGTAATTGGAAAGTGTTTCTAGAAGATTATTAGATTAAGGCCTGTTATGTTTTCTGGTTCAATCTTGAGCAGGACCAATTGGTAAAGGAACCCTGTAAGGCCTCAAAGTCAAGTTACTAAGCTATCAAACAAATAGCAACTTGCAAGTCAATTGTGGGGTTGTTGAAGATGCTTTATTGACAATCTAGTGGGAAAACAATGGACACTGACATCAAGTGATAGAAATAATCAACTGGGGCAGATAGAGAAGTAAAATTACGGGATATAATAGTAGAAGAAAGAACACATAAAAGTATTTTTACTCCGAAAAAAACAAAAGAAAAAGCCAGAATTAAGAAAGCATAGACAGATTGGCTAATGCGGAGGACTTTGTCGATGTTACTCAGAGGTTCTCAGACTACGCATGTCAACCAGAAGCCAAAATCTTGAATTGCATTTGTTCGAATCATATGTTCGTATCATATGTTGAGTTGCTTACTAGGATCTGTACGCTCGAACTGTCGAACATCATATAGCAGTTTAAGTATAGCAATCAAATCTCGAAAGTTTCATATTCAGACATTTATGGAGCTTAGGGAGTAGACAATGGGGTTAAAAAGAAACATGGTCGCAAATATTTCTGACAAATGACATTTCTGTGATCATTGCATACAATTTGAATATGTTCCCCTCATTGTAAATTCTGACTTCCATTCGAAATTTGAATGAGACAAATTTCAAGGAATTTTGTTTCTGTACTGTCGATTGCACAAGAGAGCACGGACAATTATGGGTGGACAAATGATCAGTTTAGGCTACTTTTTAACTATGAGCTAAAGCAGTCTTAAAATCAGAACTCTCAATGCGAGTAATGATTAGGGATTTAGGGGCAATACAATGAATTTCATGAAGAGACAAGCTGGAAGTAATAATGGTTGAAGAAAAGAAGAGGGATATACTGGAGAACTGGGACGGAAGAGGGCTTGAATGTGTCGCCCTCGTTTGGGATGAATGGTTACTCTCTTTGCTCCACTTCCTTTAATTGACCACTTACCTCAACCACCATCTTCACCATCATTTTTCTACTATCCATTGTTATTACCCCTTGAATAGTTAACCCAAATCCAGGCGAGACCTAAGAACGATACAGCTAGGAGGCTAGAACTAATCAAAAAAATCGGGTTATAATCTTCATTTAGAAACATCACTACGGAACGAGAACACGAACCACCAGGATTGCATAATCTGCAGATCCTAAGAAACTTGCTGGACATTTGTGAAAAAGTGAAAGAGGAGCTCAGTAGTCCTATATACACCTCAAAATCAACTAACGGAAAACAAAGCAGTTGCCAACTTTGACAAGTATCGAGGTTGACCGGTGATGGTGAATGGTGACCCAAGATATGCAAGTAATAGTCTTCTTCATACGGGTTTAAACAACCTCAAGAATAGTATAATCAAAGCTATCCGCTGATTTCAACTTCTACATTTGGTAGAGACGAAAATTGAAACAGTTTCAACTACCAACTTCAAACAACTTGAGAGAGAAACTAATTACTTGAATCCAACAAAAAATAAAAAGAAACTGATTACCTGAAACTAAAAGTATATTCTTGGAAATTCCTGCAAGCCCAGCACTAAAAAGTCCCATTACATATACAGATCTTAGGAAGTATCAAAGCCAAAAAATCTTTTATCAAAAGTCAAATGGAAGCTCCAAATCATGAGACAAAGAGCTAGTGTCATGAGCAGAATCAGTTGCCAGGAGAATATTTCTCGTTCAAATCAATGGAAAGGTGCCGAGAGCTAGGCGCGGGGGAGGGATCACCTTCCAGGATACACTCTATTTCCAAATCATCAACTTGTGGAGTTGTAGCAAGTTTCTCAACAGAATTGTCACCCGGAAGCCTTGGTGTCGACTTGTCAACACTAATGTTAGTAAAGACATTATCATCTTGTTGTTGATGAGAAACCAAGTTACTCTCCATTGTGGTGGGCATGAAATGACCTTGATCACTACTAGAGTTCCGAATAACTCCAGGTGGCGTTTGGAGGTCCTTGGCCAGGGAGGAGGGCATAGAATTTTGCAGGATGCATGTGTGCATTCCGTAGTAAGTCACATCAAAAACGGTTGGGTCGTCATCACTTCTTTGTACTTGCCTACAGGCCTGGCACCCTTGAACTTGCTTATATGCACACCTGTAGTACGACCTGACATATAGAAATCAAATGTTAAGTATTTTTTCTAGGAAACATAATTAGCGTAGTAAAGCTGTTGGAGAGTGAAAGTTGTAAGAGTACAACAATGACAATAACAACAACAACCTAGTGTATCCCATTCAATAGGAGTGCTGGAGGGTCAGGATGTAAGCAACACTTACGAGTAATGAAAATAAATGATAGGGAGATGTAAGAATGAATCTTTTCTGGAACTCAAGTCTCTCTTGTTACTAGGTTCAGTGTCTCTGAAAGTCTGCTTTTTCTTTTAACAAATGTCTTGTTGGACAAGGAGGTGGTTGTATGAATAAGTGCAGGAAAAAACAGATTTAATAAATCAAGAAATAATATCAGTGTAGACTAAAGCACCTCTAATTGTTCTACACTACTTTCTCCCCAGACACTAGGATCTCACAAAAACTTATACGAGTCGGTCTCATACGATGGGACGCATTTAAAATTGACCATTTTGAAGTAATTATGGTCATCAAAAGTAACCATACTTGTAATGAATTATACAACAAGATCCAGGTAGACTGTGTCACAATCTAATCTACACCAGCAACAACTACGCCAGCGCCAGCCCCTATAACATTTGGGAGAGAAACTGATTGTTGGTCCATCATAATTAAGAAGTTCTTGAGAGATGAGATTAAACACATTGTAAGACCAGAAGATAAAAATTGATAGAATATGCTGCATCACAAAAGATAAATGAAGATGCTAAGAATAATGCCAGAGTGCACCCAAAACACCAACAAAATGGATTTGTATGAGAACAGATGAGTAGTTGAGATGGCAAAATGTTACATAGCTGAGATGGCAAGATGAATGCTAGAAGAGAACATTATTCTG
Organism: Pharnaceum exiguum; assembly: GCA_900322385.1. NCBI lineage: Eukaryota > Viridiplantae > Streptophyta > Magnoliopsida > Caryophyllales > Molluginaceae > Pharnaceum > Pharnaceum exiguum. Next base: position 145,004 of record ONZK01000862.1, on the reverse strand, counting down.
AATAATTCTCTGTTTAGAGGCTAATTATTTCTGCACTGAAATAACAAGGCAGTTCATGAGAACACGTCAAGTAAAGCTTTGCGCATCAGAAACCCAGAAAGTTAACCATTTATAAAAATTTGCATCAATTTGTTAAGTTCGCATCCAGCTCAAAATAAAAGCAAGCTAAATGCCCACGCTGAAATGGATTCCTCAAATATGATTCACAATCCATGTTGCTATAGGTTTTCTGAACCTTCTTTTTGTTTCCAAATCAATATATTTCCTACATGTTCTTTCATTTCGATTCCTAAAGTTTGTATAACTTTGTCTCTGAAATTAGATTGCTCCCCAAGTATAGTCTTCTCCCCATACTTAATTAAGTTAGCATGAGGTACAAAATAAATGTTATACACACCTTGGATAACTGTCCCCAACTATAGCCTTCTCCCCATACTTTCTCCAAGAATACCCATCATTAATCGGTTCATCAAGCCCTTGTACTTTCTTGGATGAACCTTGGATAACTTCTACTTTTTTGGTAAATTGAGAAACAAGTCTGAAATAAGAAACAAGTAGCAAACAGAATAAACAACATTGAGCGTACATTTAAATCAAATACAAAGAAAACCAAAATTACCTTGTTAGGGGATTGTTCCTTTTATCCAAATATTTGAATTCTTTCCCAGGAATATTTGAGCTAGCACTAAATGATGTAACGGGAGAATCAGCCTTCCCAGTAGCAGCCTGCAAATTTTGTTTTGGAAAAACGTGAGTCCAGCCACGAAATGCCTATGGACCTATCAATGTACGCCTAAACATTCTGTATGGTTGATAACGAGTGCCACCAAGCACTTCTGTAGGAAGTTCAGACGCAGGTGCATTTCTGCACACGCAGATGCATTATCACTATCACAATGGATCACATCAAATTGAGAGAGCCTATGATATCATATGACACAAAATGTGTTCCAACTGAAGGTTATGTATTTTGATTTGGCTATATTGTTACCAATGAGAATTATTTGCATGATTTGAACAAATGCTACACTGGTCAACAAGTCCGAATTGATTGCATTTTGTTTCGGTATCCATTAAGCCTTCTCGCTATCAGTGAATGTTTGAGTGAGTGATACATTTAACGTATCTGAGATTCCGGTAGGCATAACAAGAAATTAGATTTAGAAAGATGACTCAAAACAATAGTTGATTTATAAGAAGAGAGAGTTGCTCTAGTGGTAGAGAGCACACCTTCAACCCTTAAGGTTGGGGGCTCGATTCTTACTGGCCTATGTGCCTCCCTTTACACCAAAAAAAAAACAATAGTTGATTTATAGCGAGCTATGTGGGGAAACGAAAAATCAGGTGCAAAGCTAAAAAGACAAGCCAAATAAAAAAAAGGTACACCTGTTTAGATCCTATGTCATGCGAGATCTCTTGATGATCAATCCATAGGCTTGGGACATGTGCTACCTTATTCCAATCTGGACTCCCTTCCCTCAAGATACTTGCAGAAATAATGGGACAATCCTTGATTATGAAGGTCCGAACAGAATCTGGCAATTTTTCATCAAGGCAAGGTGCAAGCACTGAACATTGACTAATCTCCAAATCTTCAAGGGCACAAAGACATGAAAGAGAATATAAAGTGTGGAGCTTTGGACAATTCTTAACTGTGAGTTTCAGAAGGCTCAGGTAGTGAAAATACTGAATTCCGGTCCACTCCTCCAAACTATACATGTTCTCAATATACAACTTCTCCAATTTAGGGAATGCTATGAACTCTTCAATTCCATCCCCTCCGTTGAAATCAAGGTCAATTACCTTGAGTTTGGGGAAATCAATGATGTTGAGAAATTTTAGTGACGGTAATTGCCCAAGAGAAGGTAAGACTAGACAGTTCTCAAAATTGAAGAAGGTAATACAAACAAGCATATAGAACATTGAGTCACATATCCAACTTGGAAGTTTCAAGCCACCATAAGATACCAACCGCAGCTCTTGCAAGTTAGAATTTGGGAGTAAACAAGAAAGGATCTTTTCATCAACATTGCCCTCATCTCGTGAGTCACTCCAGAGCAACTCTAGCTCTATTATTTTAAACTTGTTACACAAACGAGCTTTCATTGCCTCTTCCAATGTTAACACATTTTCTAGCCTTGAGATGCAAAACCTCCCTCTCAGGCTATCCATCCTCTTCAACTGTCCAATACCACACTCATCTTCTGTCCCAACATGGAAAGCCGATAATGTTTGAAGATTAGTCAGAGACCCCATTCCTTGGGGCATTGTGTGTAACTGGCGAAGGACATCAATATCAAGATGGTTTAAACTAACCAACTTTCTCATACCTTTAGGTAAAATAGAAAGACCGGGGCAACCCTTGAGTTTCAGCGTTTGCAAATTGGTCAGGCGGTCTATTATTTCAGGCAAACGTTTGATGCCGGTCTGCGAAAGATCTAAGTAGCGCAGCAGTTTCAAACTAGCTATAGTATTTGGCAGCTCTGATATATGAGTTTGACTCAGATCTAAAGCTTGCAGCTTTGACAGTGACAAAAATAAATTGCGGGGGATTTGACGGAAGCTTGACTGCTGACCTTGGATAAACAAAAGCGACTGAAGCTTCTTGAAGATCTTGAACCTGCCAAGGGCAGTGGAGTCCATGAAACTGCTACACCGTACTGCAACATGAGATATATCAGCAGAGAGATCATTCAAATTAAACTTATTGTCTATCATTATACAAGTGTAACTTGGTGACAACTCTGAAAGTTTTCGTTTATCAAATTTATAAAACATTCCCCCGCTTGCCGAAACCGTCCTTGAAGGCTGAATAAAGTGCAGTGCTTGAAACTGAGCAAAGAAATGTACAGCCTCAGAATATTGTGCCCACGACTCCAACTCCTCCCTGAAAAGGCCGCCAGCCAACCACAACTGAATTATAGTATCCTTTTCAAATTCATAATTCTCAGGGAAGATAGTACAATAAAGCAATGCCGGATGACTCGTGGCTGCCTTAATAATCATTGAAGAAGACTCAGCTTTTCGCCTGCTGTTCTCTTTCACCGGAACCATAGAGCTGGGGATGTCACGGTGCCCAGATTTGCCCCAAACACTGTGCACATCGCAGAAGTCTGAGCCGTCCAGAGCAATAATTCCACAATCTTTAGACCTGCACAGTTTTTCTTTGGCCAAAGGACTATGCTTCTTTTCGTAGTTTACAAAGAAAACATCCTCATCATTGCCCTTGTTCATATCTCGTGCTCGCCAAAATGACACCACATCCCCAGCTCTAAGCCCCGTATGCACGATAAACTCTTCCCAGTCATTACTAAGACAGAATTTAGACTCCTTGAAGATACAAGGCGAGAACTTCCATGTCTTGCCTGTGGAATCCACAAAGGGAAGATTGAGTCCAGTAGTACGAAACCACTTGAAGTTTTCCTCCTCGATCCAAAGTTGCTTACCAATGTCGGATGGCGTCAGGACCACATCAAACATGTGCTCCTTCTGTTCCCACATACTTCCACCACCAGAATCCTCCATTGTAGTCCGGTTGACTTTCTTGAAAGTTGATGGACAAGGGCAAATATGGAGCTTTGTAAAAGAGGAAAAAGAAGGTACCCAGCAACACCACCAGGATAATACTAAGTAATTGGTTGCAAGTTTTCAACATCTTCCACTAACATACTTTTTAAATGTCACTTTGCAAAAAATTAACCAAATTTTCTATTCATTCATACATACTACAATAGAGAAGACCCCCACCAACCCACCCACCCACAAAAAGCTCTTTGCTACTTCTTCCTTTAAAAGATGTTGCTCTTTGTGATCTTGGATGAAGACTTTCAACAAAACCATTTGCAAGTGTGATAAATCAACATAAAATCCAGCCTAATACCACTTTCATCATGTATGCCATCTTACTATGATTGCACTACTGTTCAGGATCCATCTATTGGATGATGGACTTAATTTCTTCCAGAGTTCAATTAACTTCACTTTAGCTAGTTTATACTAACTTCGTCCGAAAACAAAGGAGGTTACACCCCAAAATATTGACAACTAGTATAGGGTATTTCTATTATTATTCTCCAATTCTTAGGTACACCGGGTGTACGGGTACACCTTACGAGTGTTTTAGTCATCCGTTAGAGTCTGAACTGAACCCGAAAAAACTAAATGCAGTTAAAACTATGCTTCTTCCAAATTCTATTTTGGAAGAGCTTTTATTTGCAAATTTACTAAAAGACTCTCATCTTGTACCCCACTCTCTCTCACATCAATTACACCCATGTAGTGGATCTCTTTCCTACACTTCGATTTTAGGGTTATAGAGGTATTTATCCTTGCAATACCCTATTTTCCTTAAACTTTGTGCCAATTCTACCGAGGAAGTCGATTTTTGGGACGGACGGAGTAAATAGAAAACTGTGATTATGGGTGTGTTTTGGTCGGCCGGGAAGATATGAACTGAAGTGGAAGAAACTGAAAAAAAAAAAACTGAACTATTAGAAAAAACTGAAAGATGTAGAACTGAACTGAAAAAAACTGAAGGCAGTTAAAATTATAAGTAAAACTGAATTGAAAAAAACTGAATCGAAAAAATCTGAACTAAAAAAACTGAACCGTTGTACTACCAACGAACAAAATACAGCCTATCATATTGTATAACTAGCGCACACATGATCATGGTCATAGACTCATACGTCTTATATAGTAAGGTTTCATCAAGCTAAGTCAAGTTCTAATGATGATACGAGTAGATAGAGAATATAAATGACATACCTTGAATATAAAGTTATATGTCGCCAGTCATCCATTATGCACACAAGCTGAGGCATGCATGCATTTCGTTGAGAGATAGATATATATACAATGCTACACTGTGACAGTTTGACTGGTATGATAGACGACAGTATGTACAAAGCTCTGAGGCGATAAGTTTTTTTTTTTTTTTTTGAAGGGAGTATGTAGTCCATTTTGATTGGTGGTCACTTGAGTAGACATTTTAAGGTTGACTTGTCACTTGTGTTTGTGTGGATTTCAACAAGAACACGACAGTATTATGGGTAGTTAACTGGTACTGTTGGGACTTGATAGTGTGAGAGAATATGGAGCAGGAAGGGAGGAGGGTGAGAGAACATTTATTTTATTTTATTTTATGATAACTACTTGAAATTAAATTAAACGGATTTTTTACCGGGTATCCCTGAACTTTGGGTTAATTCACCATATAATCATTAATTTCGAAAAATGCACCAGGTACCCCTGAAATTTCTGTTTTGTTCACGAGATACCCAGTATGTTAACGGAGACTGGATGGCATTAGTTTTTTTGACGTGGCAAGCGATTATTGATCCTTTGAAACATGTAATGACAATTATACCCTTGAAAGTTACAATAATATTTGATGTTTTATTTAATTTTTTTTTTCAATTCTCTTTCCTTCTTCCTCATTTCAGTTATCTACCTCCCATGTCCCCCCCTCTTTCTCTCCTAAGACACAAGAAACACAACACTCAACACTCTCCAACAGCATACCCCGGCCGTCATCACCACGCTCTATCACCGCCGCCACACCCATCACCACCCTACCTCACACCTAACCCGTCTTTGCCAAACTACACACAAACCCGAACCACCCACACATCACCCCTCATGTCACTCCCTCACTCACATACAAAAAAAATCTGAAATCCCAGACCAACGTGTCGACATCGGTCATTTCCCTCGTGGTGGTCTCGCGTCTCCATTCCCACATCTGACTCGAGCTACTTCTCTCTCCAAGCGTGGGCCCAGCCACAACGATGACCGCCGCCGCTCACCGCCCAGATCGAGCCGCCGGCGTTTTCTGCCACTCCACGTTGTGGTAGTTGCTCAAACGACTCTCCCTCTCCCAAGATCCGCTCGACACTCTCTCCTCTCCTTCGAATCGGGTCGTGGGCGACCCGTTTAGTTGCTTCTCTATGGTACTTTGATAACTGATTTGCCTAATTTCTTTTTTACGAATGGGGTTGTATCAAGTTGCAAAGAATGTTAGTATCGATGAACTTATGAAGTTTAGTTGCAAAGAATTTGGAGAGTTGGACTTATGAACTGAAAAGAATTTGGAGAGTTGCAAAGAACTAGTATCAAGGGCACTTTGGTTACGAAGTTTTGTTTTTTTTTTTATGTTTTCAGAAGAATAATAGAGTTGAAGAGTTGGAGAACATAACAAGGCACTTTGGTCATTTATCGGTCAAAATAAACGGAGTTAGTAACGGTGGGTATTTCGTGAACAAAACCGAAAGTTCAGGGGTAACTGGTGCATTTTTCGAAATTAATGGTTATATGGTGAATTACCCCAAAGTTCAGGAGTACCTGGTGAAAAATCCGTAAATTAAATGGCTATCGGCTTGTTTGCCATTTGAGCCGTTACAAATTCTGAACATATAACAAGTTCCAATTTCCAAACTAACCGAGGTACGAGACCTCCTATCATAATCCAAAAGACTAATATAGAAATGAGGTGGTGTAATTGTTGGGAATAATTTCATACTTATATCGATTTAATGGCAATAATTTTTACTTGGAAAATTGTTGGAAATACTCTCAATTTGGGCACCCATATCTGTGAATAGTATTAATGATTGCGGCGAGGTATTTCCGACTAGGCATGTAGTTTTATGCGATGATTCACATGTCATATGCTTACTTGGCATGTACAATATATGTTATAAGTATAGCAATCTGTATATACAATATGAGTATCCAAAAAGAAGAAGAAGAAAACTTTAATCAATCCTTATTCATCAATCATCAGTCGATTCCGACTCTTTCTTTCTCCATGTCTCTCTCACTTCAAATTCAATCCAAACCGCCCACCTCCGAATTCCCACTCTTTCTTTCTCCACCTTGTCTCTCGATCTCTATTTGTGATAGGGTTCGTGATGTGGAGAAAACCTTCGAATGTGAAGCATTGATACTCATTAATCAATGCAAATTCAAGCGAGAAATCTTAGTGCAATGTCAAGATCCGTAAATAGATTTGGTGTGCCTCAATACTAATTGGGCGGCTAAGGGAGCTCTCGGTGAAGCGGGTTCTAGAGGTATCGTTAGAGGTCATCGGGCGAGTTCATCAAAGCCTTTGCTTTCGTATGGAGGAGTTTTTTGTGCTCCTAAATCTCACTTGCATTGAAGGATTTAGGAAAGTTGAACTCTATGTTGATTCTGAATTGACACTGCGGCTGCTGCATAATATTGGAGCCAAATTGTGTCCACTATCATTTAGTGAAGTTGTGTAAAATTCTGATCTATAATCTTGAATGGAAAGTGAAGATGAAGCACAATTATGTTGAAGCTTATAGGTTTGCTGATTGAATTGCGAATTATGCTATATTGATGCAAGAGAAAATGATGACCTTCGATAATGCCCCTTTTGAAAACTGTCGTATACTCGAAGATTTTGCGGGTGTAGCGTGGCCAAGGATTACTCGCAAGTATGAATCTACAGTGTGTAGGATGAGGTCTGATATTGTGTGTAGCAATTGCTAGCTAGCTGTTTTTCATTATGTTTTCTGCTTTTTTCGCCTCATGGGCTTAGTCCCTCATGTGTAACACCCAAAAATGTAAATATTTGTTAAAGTGACAGTAAGTGGACAACATTTACCTCCCTCATACCTATATCACCATTATATCTCTCATATTTACCTCACCACTTCTACCATGACCAAAACTTACTTCGTTGTCTATCATTGACATTGAAGGGCAAAGGAGGGCTCGCTGATCATACAGATTTAGGGCATCTTCAATTAAAAAAAGGAAAAGTAATTCTTAACTAACGATGAGCCTAATACATAGTTATGTACAATAATTGATGCAGATTAATTAGGAAAAAAATTGAATCAATGAAATGGTTTTTTCTTTATTTACATGCACTGAACAACATGCCCATTCATGTTAGAAAATTGTTTATTGATGTGTAGATTATGTAAGAGTATTTGTTTAAGCAAAAAAAGTTTCTTGATTTAGGGTTTTCCAATAAAAAATAATCGAAGAGAATAAATGTTGTGAGTAGGGCTCTAATTAAAATTTAAAATTAACTTTATATGTCTGTTACGCTTTCATGTTGTATCAATTGCCATATACTAATCAGTAGAATGTGTGTTGTGCTCAATTATGTTAATGAAAAATAAGATAATAATGAAATGTGTATAATAATCAATAGAAGGTTTGTAATGTATGTTATGCTGTCAAGTAATGCTTTTATATTTGTTCTATGCTTTTGTTTGTAGGTAATGGATTCAGTGACATTGCAATTTTATCATGGAGGACAATTTGTTTATGGTTCTCCTAGGGAGTATAATGGTGCCTTGGTGGTGAATTGAGACAATGGCCTAATGATGATCCTAATAGGTTGGAAACTTGGTTCATTAGGGATTTAATTTGGCTAAATCTTGTGGAGAATATAATTGAGTGTGTATTGTTTGGCTGTTGGAAAAGGTTTGAATGATGGTTTGTTCATGACTGCGATAAGATGATAATATTAGGAGGTCGGATTTCTAGTGTAGGAGTTACTAGTGATGGGGTGATTACGTCACGTAATGCACATTGGGCATGGGCTCACATTGAAGCCCATATATGTTGGTCCAACTTCAACACCAAGCCCACATATCATAGATAACATGGGTGTGTATATGGTCCTTGTCACAAAAAATAAGGACCATAATACTTTTTTTTTTTTGATGGAAGGACCATAATACTTTTGACAAGGACAATTAATAGCCATTAGATGTGTCCTACTTTTAAGGAGGAGCCTTGATTGATTTATATTTATGATTTTAATTTATCTTTTCTTTTACCCAGATAAATATTAGACAAAATAATTTTTTTTACGTGATTTTTTTTTTTATTATTTGTTTGCAAGGCCGTGTTTGGCTGGTACTACCTCTAGATTTCGGAAATTTACACAGATTTTGTACTGACAATAATACAGTTTTGTAACGACGAAATATGACTTTAATCGAAGATAAGCACAGATAAGTTGTCGCTACAAATGTAAGTATTAGTAACGACAATACGTCTTTTTACGAAATATGACTTTAATCGAACATTATTGTCATAACTAAAACGGTGTAATGTAAGTAGAAAGTCTCTGTAATTTGTACCGTTTTTGTATCGACAAAATAAACAATTAGTTATGACAAAAAAAACAACTGCGCTCATAACTCATACATTTTTGTACTGACAAATACATTAATTAGTCAGTACAAAAGTATCGTTTTTCTAAGTTAACTTACACACCAAACACGAACTCGGTATATATTAAAAATAATAATTTTCAAAAAAAAATATTTTTCATACCTTTTTTGATTTTTTTTCGGAATTAAAAAAAAGATAAATTAAAATCATAAATACAAGTCAATCAAGGGTCCTCCTTAAAAATAGGACAAATCCAAAGGTTGAAAATGGTCCTTGTCAAAAGTCTTATGGTCCTTATTTTTTGTGACAAGGACTATATATTTTTCATAGATAACATATATCATGTGTACTACTTCCTTCCATACAAGTTTTTTATATTATAAGAGAAGATATATTTAACAAAATAAATAAGCTAGGAGAAACGTAACTATCAATTATTAGATATAATTTATTTAAAATAGACAAAAAAATATGGGCTATTGAAAAATGTCCCTTAAATAAATTTCGTCCTCAAACTTAAAATTATTAATTGAAAAACTACTTCTCAAAGTATTAACAATCATGTTATATTGATATGGGATGTGTTGCTAATGCCCGGTCCAATTATCTGAGTTTGTACATTTGAATTCTCCCAAAGGCCCCAACCTTCTGTAATTTTTTTTCAATTTTTTGAAAGGTAAGGAATGAAGTATAGTAAGAAGGATCTCCTCTCGAGATGCACTTTTAACATATTGTTACAGAAAAATAGAGATAGTATCAAGTTTTGAGCCATAGTTAGTCATTCAACTGTTGCTCGGTCTATTTCATTCTCTATAAGTATGAACATAATAAGCAATTTCTTATAAATGATCTTCAAACCGATGATTGTCCTCAATTATATTTTAAATTGCGCATCACAATGCTACAATTTTGTTTTCTAGTTCTTGAATCCCCTTTTTTTTTTTGAAAAGGGTACATAGATTACGAAGGCCCCCATCTTAGGGGAAGATAACACCCTAAGTAGATTTAACTATAACATTGAGAACCGCATAGTATTTGCGGGAGAGAACCGATGAATCCAGTCGAAAGCATTGTCTCCTCGATCTCACCATTGTGTTACTTGTGTAGCTAGCCCCAAGTGTTGTTCTTCGCTTTAGCTCATTTCTCATTGATATGACTGTAGCAACAAGGATCGTATTGCTTCTTAATGCTTGTGCTCCAACCGAGATCAATGTGATTTTTGAATTTCTGATAACAAATCCTATCGCCGTTTTGTCGCCCTGACAGGATTCATCAAAGTTGATTTTGATTTCACAAGGCGTAGTAGCCATTGAGCATACTAGATGTGTTTGAGAGGGTAGGCTAATTAATTTATTTAGTTTTCGTGGTAGAAATTTTTTCATGCCCTTACAATAATTTCATTCCCAAAACGTTCTTTCAAGCAATATGTATGTCGACCACTCGACCTAACTCCAAATTAAACTAGACACATACTCAGGTTAGTGAAGATCGATATTGGTATTGGTACGCAGTGTTACATGTGTCTTTATCTTCCATTCTGATCTATTTGTTTAACAAAAAACTACATACCTACCTGCTTGTACTCGATCTTTAATTTACGAAGATGACCTAATGCCCTAACTCCCAACGTATGATTCGAACGTGATGGCGTGAAGCACTGCCAGCTCCAAGATATAGAGGAGAGGAAAACGCGTGATGATAGATCCAGCAAGAATCTCCAACGAGTGAGTAATGGAGGAGTATTGATGAGCTAATTTATCTTATATCGCCATTATACTGCCAACTAACATACACGTGAAGGTGGAATGACAGATACTCGTCGGCTAGCTAGTGAACAATTTGTCCCTCCGACAAGTCGACAAGAAACACTAAACACCTACGGAGTATGATAGTTACTCCTGAACGCAACATAACTAAAATATTTTTTGGTTTGGGAAGTATAAATATCTCTCGAACTGGAGCGAATTGAAATGAGAAAAATTAAATTTGAAAACAAGATTAAACTAAAAACAATACTAGAAAATGAGGCTTACGACGTGATTAATTCCAATATGCTATATTGTACATATGTATATATAAACCACTAAGATTTGAAATGGACTAAACAAATGAATTGGGATGGCTAGAATATCTTTATAACATCAATACTTATAAGTTATAACTAAGTTCTAATTTTTCTAAGGAGAACTAAACTGGAGTAGATTCAACCAAAAAAAATTATTATAAAACCAAACTAAATTAAATTAAATGTTCACTTGTAAACTAATTAAAAACAAAACTATGAAATTGAATTGAATTATTCTGGATAGAAATGAAAACGATAGGAAAAAAGCAACTGAACACCATTAATTCTTAAATGCACTCGGTGTAAGTTTACTGTTTTTATAGAGTATGAATTACAACATATACATTAGTCACTTTTTAAATACCATTAGTCAGTTCTTTTATTATTAGTTACAATTTCACCGAATGTAAATTTACACCCTTATTGACTAAATGCTTCTCTATTTTAAATACAAATTAAAACACTGTTCTATTTAACTTAGGAGAACTAACGTGGAGTGAACTATATAAAGTAAAAACATACAAACTAAACCAATCTGAACTTAATTTACAACAATAATCGAGTGTAAATTGCCATTCGATTGGGGTGCTCGGGGTCAAAATGTATGCAACCTTAGCTTATTTATAAACTAGAAACGAATTAAATTGAAATTACTTCTGCATTGAAATGAAAAGGATAGGGGGTAAAACTTCGAGAATGGTGCCTAAATCACCTTAATACCACACATCAACACATGCATATTCTTTGCCGAATGCTGGCTGATCCGAGACAGAGTAATCAACAATCAAATATTGGTAATTCTAATCCCCACCACCCAAAAAAAAAAAAGTATAGAAAATAAGTGGATTGATGAGGGGATTTGAAGTAGCATACACTATACAGTACATCAGTAGTCGTTTAGTACTACTAGTTGATTTCTTAATCATAGACCAATCGATCCCTAGTTTCCTAGTATCACGCGGCAATAAAAGTAGTTGTGTAGAAGGGAGGTAGGTATGTAGCTAGTTTAGTTCCCTAGTACCAATAGATCCCTAGATCCCAAATTCCCCAATTTTATTCAGTTTAGTTAAGTTCAATCTAAAAGAATAAATCCTTCCAAGATGTTTTTTTGTGGATCTTCTGTTTTGAACTCCGTATTTTAACCTTAAAATCGAGATGAAATTAAGCTTTAATCAGGTAGCCTTCTTTTCTAGTTTCTACTGTAGATGAAAAATTGAGAATGGTAAGCTTCAATTCGTATATGCCTACTAGAAGCTGACCTCAACTGTAGAAGTTAGTTAGCTTTTCTAAACTGGACTGAAGTAAGCTGTAAGCAAGGTGGTTATCATAGTGCTAAGCTAGTGGTCTATACGTAGATCGATCAAAGATGTGTCATGTATGCACCGTTGGAGATAATCCTTGCGTCTTGGCGCGTCACAATCTCCAACGGCTTGGTCTCTTACGTTAGATCCGTTATCAACGGTCACCCCTTAACCTTTCGTGCTGTCTCCCACTCTCCAAAATAAATCAATTAGTCCCCACATCTTAGGCTCTTAGCTACTATATGCTCCTACACACTTTTATCTAATCATTTAATCACCCGGCAACAGCAATTATAACAACGCGTCTTCCTTTTAATATACCAAATTTCATGCTAAGTGTTTCGTGATTCAAAAGCTAACAACGTCGACCAAGTCACACCAAACTGGCGATTGGTTCAGATTATCGTTACTTATTCCTTTAATTTGTTAGTAATTAATTAAGCAATTGACTAGATTTGAAAGAAAGTGGACAATGCTAAAGAAAATATTAGCTACTTCACTAAAGTTGAACTGAAACTCTAGAAGTGAATGTATTAATTAAACTTCAAGAAATTAGAGATACTGAGTACTAGAAAAGAAGAAGAATCATTGTTGAGTAATTAAGAAGAAATTAACATAGTCTTTTGGGGAAAAAAGAGAAGAAGAATTAGCAAGGCATAAAATGAAATGTTTGAATTGAGGTAGTTTGGGGGTGCATTTATATATAAAGATTACGAACAATAATGTTTGATTTTGAGATCAGGAGCTCTCTAGCTACAATATGACATAGAAAAACATAATCTCTCTATCTAATGGGGATACACTCGCTTGTAGTTGTGTGTTGTTGTTGTATTTTGTTTTATTTGTCAAGCTTAATCATTATTTGAGGTGTATATCAATTGTCATATCATTGGATTTCTCATCAAGTTAACTTCCATTAAAATAAAATTCAAAATCATAATTAGTGGTTTTAAGTAACAAAACTCAAAAGTGAAAATGAACATTCAATTAGAATTGAGGGAATCTGCTTATCTCTCAACAATGTTTCTTTTCCCTTAGACCTCAGAATTCCTCTAATTGATATTGAGAAAAAATTATGTGAACCGTTTTCATATATGGTAAGAGGGTTATATTATTTACTCGATATATGGGTCATTATTGTTGTCTAGAGGGTCATTAATAACTACACGAAAAGTTATTAACACTCATATAATGGGTTTACACAATTTTTTAACGTGTAGAAAAAAAGTACAATTATAGAACATTAGATGATTGCTTTCATATGACTATATGAGCCACTAAAGATTGCTTTGAAAACAAAACAAAAGCACCTAATAGTTTGTGAGATAGTCCAATTGCGTATTCGGGCATTCGTCCCTCTAACTAGCCCCCACATTAACATAGTTAACTACAAAAAAACAACCATGCATGGATCCCCCCTCCACTATATAAAGGGTCTACAACACCTTTGCCATCCATTTTTTCCTCCAAGGCCAAAAACCAACACACTTGTTTTCAAACCCACAATTTCTTCAATGCCAACCATTACTCTTTCATTTCCATCATCCCTTCTTTTTAACTCTCCCCTCACATCTTACTTTCTTCCTAACACCAACAACAAAACCACCAATACCACAACAACCACCACCACTGGGGGCCAAGCAACTAGTCCTACTAGTACTCTCGCCCCCTCCTCACCACCAACGCCAACGCTACCGCCTCCCATAACCATGGACGCGGTAGAGCTAAGGCGGGTTTTCAACATGTTCGACCAAAATGGTGACGGTAGGATTAGCATGGGAGAGCTTACTAAGTCCCTAAGAAACATGGGAATCATCATCCCCGACACTGACCTATCCCAAATGATTGGGAGCATCGACATAAATGGCGACGGGTGCGTCGACGGGAACGAGTTTCAAGCCCTTTACCGTCTCATCATGGCTAGGGAAAGTGGTGACCAAGATGAAGAAGATGACATAAAGGAGGCATTCAACGTTTTTGACAAGAATGGAGATGGTTATATCTCGGTTGATGAGCTAAGGTCAGTTCTTGATTCCCTAGGGCTTAACCAAGGGAAGAACTTGGAAGATTGTAAGCATATGATCATGAAAGTTGATGTTGATGGGGATGGCAGGGTTAACTTCAAGGAGTTCAAGAAAATGATGAAGGAAGGTGGCTTTGCTTCTTTAAATTGATTAATTTTGTGCTAATTAATTAAGTAAGCTTAGCTGCTAGATTATTGATAGCTAATTTGATTTGTTACGTTACGTTACGTACGTAATCTTGTGGCGTTGAGAGGAAAACACAGGTGTAAATATATTCTTTTGTTTTTGACTTTTTGTTATGATTTGGTTGTTTAGTTGTTTGGTTGACTTATTGGAACCTAATCGGTGTTTACACTCATCTATCTTAAATATTTTTGCATTCCCTGAGATCTCAATGTACGAGTCTATACATTTTAATTAGCAATTTTAATTACAATGGGGCGGGTTGATTAGTTAAATCGATTCATGGCCACAGTATATATATCTGGACGAAATTTAATTAGTGCAATGAGTATTGTAAGATACTAAGATCTACATTCTCGATCATAAAATACGCTTCACAATATGCATGGTTTGATGATGGAAATGAATAGCAAAGGAAGGGGGTCCTCGGAGATGGAGATCATCACTGCTTCAAGATACATAAGACATAACATAAGATTATATTATATAGATGGGAAATTCTTAAATGAGCAATATTACATACATGGACTAAACCGAGTCCGGATCCTCTACACTGCTTGTATGTGCCACTTTCGTGTGCCAAGCTTTCTGATTGGCTATAATTAATTATTATCTTCTTTAATCTTTTATTGCCACAACTTTTCTTTTTGAATTGTTCACTTGGTCCACATCTTTCTTTTAAATTTCATATCCATCCCTCCCACTCATCATGAATTCACGAGTTACTACGTCTTGCTTCTTGTTTTTTATTTTCATATCCATCATCCCCCCTTTTTACACAATCTGCAGAAATTGAATAAGCCGAACAATGTCCAAAACTTAACACATCACCATTGCACACTTTCAAACGATGGAGCAAGATTGTCATTTCTTGTCTTCACCAATATAATTCTTTATTAGTTCATTAAAACCTCTCAAGCAATAGAGCAAATTAAATGCCTTTTCTGGGCAAGAGGCCAGGTCGTGTAGTTGGGATTGCCATCTTTGTCAGCTAGCCTAGGTGACTTGTTACTTGATTGGAGTTTCCTTTATTTTTGGACTTTTGGGTTGCACATATTTGATCGAATTAGATCTAGCATATTCTACTCCATTTCTATTTGTTAACAAATTGAAGTTCCATTTGTTTACATGTACTTTGGTCTTTGTAGGTGCCCTATGTTTTGGTGTATCAATGTAACATTGAACTGTACATTTTTTGCTCTTAAAATTAAGTGAGAAAAGTTCTTCACAGCCCAGAGGACCTAGTAATAAATATCAACAATTCGCTATAATGCCGCTAGCTAAAATCTGCAAACAAAGTGGTATTAAAAGATTAAAAAAAGGAAATTATTAATTCTAACCAATCAAAATACTTGGCACACAAAAGTGGCACATAAAAGTGGCCTAGAGGATCCCGACTCGACTAAACCAGACCAATAAGCGACAAGCAAGGTCGGTTAGTCGGTCACCAAATATGAATGTTACGCCACAGGTATTAAAGGAAACGCGTCTCTACAGACCAAACTGCTATGATATAAGTATATAACTAATGTTTCGTTACCGATCTACAAACATAACTAATGTTTCGTTGTCAAATTTATTCCATGCATTATCGTTAGTGACGTTAGATATGATTCAGTTGACAAAATTATACTACAAAGAATACCGTTGTAAGCTGTAGTCTTATGCGTATAGATCAAGGTAATGAGACGAATGACAATTGATGGATTTTGTCCGGTCTTTGGCCAGTAGATTCCAGACGAAGATGGAGGAGGCCCGGATTTGGCAGGGTTGATTCTGAATTTAAGAATGTAGCGGCGGTGGAATAATGGAGATCAATTAAATCACGCTCCAGCCTACTCATTCCAATTTTAAATTTTTATTTATTAAGGGGTAATTATAGACTACAGCAAAATGGCTAAGAAAACATCTAATTATTTTTTAGTGAAGTTATTTGGAAGTCAACACTTTTAATAGAACAATGTATTTAGGATCATTTATCTCGGAAATAACTTTGGCTCCATATTTTCTTAAACGGGAGTAAAGTTGCTTTAGAATAAGTTTCATGTTATTGCCTAAACCATACTCGTATCAAATTCACTTTTTTTCTTCATTGTACTTGTCTATAATGGTAGAGATCGATGTCGATTATAGTCGATCAAGAAAAGCCTCCAATTCATTGAGTTAATGAGAATCGTTACCGCCTCACATATATTTGATATAGAAAGAAAAGGGTTTCGTTAACTAGAGGTGAGTTTGTGAGAATAGGGGTATCGGGCAAATTAACAACCTTCTAAAATACGGGGTTTGACACCGTTATTGTAACTCCTAGTTTATATATAAACTATTGATAAATACAACGCTACTACAATGCTTTTTCCTAGTTTCACTAAACCTTTTGCATTTAGTAAAAGTTTAGTTATTGAGATGTATGTTTTAGTAATGACTTTTGAAGTCTAGATTAAGTTTTGAAATGTGGAATAAGTGAAATGACTTTAGTCTAAATTATGTTTTAGTAATGACTTTTGAAGTCTAAATTAAGTTTTATTTTTGTGATTAATCATAAATTGTAGGGGTAGTTTATATAAGTGATTTAAATGATTTCAGTGTAACTTCGTGCCAATGTATTTACATTCATATTATTCAAGTCTCGGAAATTAAACAAGATTATTCTTTTATATTATGCATCTTTATATAATTTTTTAAGTTTTTTTTTAACAATTTAGGGCATATTATCATGCCACAAACCCAATTGATGAAAGGGCTCATATAAGAAAATTTATAATCCCGTTCGATGAACCCAATACAACAAATTATAATAAGCATAAAAATCATCTTGGTCTAAACTTTGTAAATGAACACCTCTTGACTAATCCATCCCGTCTCTTTTGTTGTTGTTCCGATTGCTTATATATTTATTTTTACAGATTTACCGTTACGTTTTTTCACTTATTACACTATTCCTCCATCACACTCTCCCGCCACTTTTGCACAAACTCCTCTAAACATACCCCACTCCTAAAATTTTGTAACCAAACCAAAGTGAAACAACAAAACTTCAAAAAAAGGGAGGGAGTATTCTATGACAAATTTTTAAAACAATTGAGCTCAAACTTGCCCCCCTTTTCTCCTTTAAAAAGAGGAGGTGACAATATGATCCGCAAAAATCAAACCACAAATCTACTAAAAATTACTAGATTCATGCCTCAAAAGTAGATTTGAATAGTCAAATCTACTATTGTCGGTGTTTGGTACATAAGCATATTAAATTAGCATATTTATCAAATCTACTCTTTTAGATATGTTATTGACAATAGCTTTTTCAAAGAGTAGATTCAATAACCAATTTTTTCACATAATCTGCTAATTTATCAAACACTAATTCTAAACCTGCTATTTGCTAGTTAAATCTACTACAGAGTATCTACTAAAACATCTTGATAAATACAATGGCATTAATTCTTGTTCCAAGAATTACCTCATCATTATCATGTCCCTAATAATCAATCACTCTACATCATTTACTCATGCACATTAATAACCTAAAACTTATCACAAAAGTTATCATCATACTTCCTCATACATGCTATATATCCACAACAATTTCAATTCACTCAGACATTAATCCCTCTCTCAAATTTCACACCCCACACAAAACAAAACAACACAAAACAAAACCCTCACCATTTAAACCTCGAGCCCTCAAATCCAAATATCCTTTCAAACCAACCCCAACCCAAACTCAAACTCAAACCCATTTTCGAATATTTACCCATTCATTCATCCATCTTTTCTTTTTTCTAAAATAAATAAATAAAAACCTTACTAGCTCCTCTTTGAATTCTCTTTGACCATAAAAACCACAACTCTTTCTCTCTCTATCTATCTCTCTCTCCTTTTTGTCCGTCCCCCTCTATTCCACTCTCTCTCCCGTACCTCTAGCTCTAGCTCTCTCAGGTGTACTTTGTCGTAATTTCCGGCGTTCATATTAGCATTATTATTATTATTGATTGTTATTATCCGATCATTCAGGTATATATATATATTAACACTTGTACACTTACCTCTCCCATTTTCTATTTCTATTTCGATTTTTATTTCTTTATTTATTTGTTTATTTATCGGAAATGTTCACAGTAAAAAATAACTTTCAAATGTTCAGCTAAAATCACAGACATTACATTATTATTGCCTTTCCGTTTTCTTTCTGTGGTTAGATATTGCATAGTTTTTTTTGTTGAGCTGAAATTAGTGGGAATATGGCATATTGCAATCAATTTTGATTTATTTTGGTAGCTGAGCAGCTAAGTTTTAAGATGTGATTTACTTGTTAGGAATAGCGTCGTGCAATGCGGTTTTTAATTTATTTATGTTGGCTATTTAATAAGAATGGAGGGGTAGGATTATATTTGATGTACATAGTGTAGTGTTTAGTTATTTGGAATGCGAACGTGACAGCTAATTTGGGACGGAGGGAAGTTTTTCCGTTGGTGGAAAAGGAGGCGGTTGCGTGTCTTTGATTTGGTTAGAATTAGCTAAGAAGTGGGGTGTTTGAGTAGGTAAGAATTGGACGGTTGTGAGGACTAAATATCGAGCTTAGCTGAAAAAGACTGAATTGATATGTTAGAAGTTGAACATAAGTACATAACAAGCTTAAGTGAATAAGTGGCCAATTTGCCATGTGGTTATTGGATATAACCTCACTTTATGCCTATGTAGCGCAACGTGCGAGCCCTCCGTGGTAGTTTGGTGTTGGAGGTTATATCAAGTCATTTTAGAGGATCTATTGATGATACAAATGTTTTGCGAATAATGATGCCAAGTTTTTGTGGACAGTTGTTTGTATGATCTTTTATCCGAAAAGGGAGTGAAAGAGTTTGTTGGGGGATTAAACTGTCTTGATTGAATGTTTTCATTGTGGCAATGGTGCTAAATGAAATATGCATTATCCTTGAATGCTATCTGTATTCTTGAATTTGTTGACATCAAGGTCTTGGATTCATGACATTATGTAGTCAATATGCATATCAAATAATGCAATTTGTGAGTTCACATGTTTAAAATATATTGCTTTGCCAAATGCCAATCATGTGATTGTTCATAGTTGCTCATTGTTCAGAGTTGATCTTCCTCTGTCTTCATTTTAATTTCAGATTTCTATACTGATGCTTTCCTACCAAGCGTATGGGAGAACCGAAGGAGGAGGACTTATGTCATAATTTCTCTAGAAAGGATCTTCAAGTCTTGTGCAAGAAATATGGCCTTCCTGCTCAAAAGTCAAATTCTGAAATGGCAACATCATTAATACTGTTTCTGGAGGTATTCTGTTGAACTTGTGGTCATTCACTTCAGAACTAGACTGTGCAAGAATTATGGCAAACCTGCTATAACTCAAAAGTCTGAAATGGAAACATTTTAGATAGATTATCAGGAGGTATTGTGCCAAACTTGTTGTCATTCAAGTATGCAACATTTTTTTCCCGGGTCAAAAAGTATGTAGCAGTATTGCTTTACTACGAGGCACGTATAATTTGTTTTGAAAGCAGATGCAAAATGAGTTTTCGATTTGATATTTTGTAGTTTGATTTCTAATTACTCGGTTCCATATCTTTGGAGAGTTATTGGACAGGGTGTCTCTGAACATTTGCATGCTGCCACTACCGATGGAATTTGGTAGTTGTTTGTCTCAAAAATTATGTCTGGGCAGCATCTATAGTTTTTTCATGTAGAATATACCTGTGACCCTACCCTGCTGCGCAAGTGCTCAGACTTTCCATGGTCAACATCATGTCAGATATGTGTGATTTCCTAGTATCTCTGGGCACATAGCATAAACCGTTCACATCTCTATGATGGGTTGTACGTCAACTAATTTGTCTATATCTTGGGTAAAAAGAAAAGGTTACGCGTGTGGATATGCTAGTAGAGATTTATGAACGAGATCATGAACCTATAGAGCCCCCAACCTTTAGCTTGAGCTTTTGATTTAGGCCTTGAGGGGTTTATGAACGAGATCCTGAACCTATAAACCGTTCACATCTCTATGAGGGGTTTATATCACAGTTTTCTTTTCGACATGAGCCCTGACGTAGTTGTACATTGTACATGATGGGAGCCTTAGGTAGTGAAATAAACTGGACTTAGACTCATGAGAAAGAGTCCATCAAGGATATTTCATCCTCTTCTGTTTTGATTTTCTGAAGTGTATTCCTTTCATTCAGTTAGTGTATAAGATCTTGTGTAACGACTAATGAGTATCTTTCCGCAACAAAACAAGATGATATAAAGGAAGCAAGTTACTTGTGTTGAAAAGTACAGCTGCTCTTTGATTCTTCGTCATAATCTTAAAGAGAAAAAAAACAATTCCATGAGCAGTTAGATCTTATCTGATTTCATCTGCCTCTACAGATTTTTACATAATTCATTTCCTTTCATGGGTTTCAGTCTTGATGTTTGCCTTCTTACTGCAGAAGAAAAATCTGTGCCCGAGAACCATGTGGGACGCACCTAAAACTCACCCCTCTCCTCTAGGAACATCAGAGCTGCAGACTGGATCAAATTTGAATTTGGCTGGTAACCAGAGGCTGGATCAACTCACCCTCCTAGTCCTAGCCTTTTTTTGTTTTGAACGTTTACAAAGCAGTGCCAGATGTTTTGGTCAAATATTTGCTAAGCATGACATTTCAAGTCCAAATTATCTGTAATTCAAGCTATCCCTGTTTGCAATAATACTTAATCATGTTCAGTGCTCTCTGTTGCAAGTGCTAAGTTTTGCTTCCAAACAATTTATGGTCAAGATAATCGCTCATTTCCCCATCATCTAGTATCTCTTTCCTTGTATCATCCAAAGAATTCCGTATGTGCTTCTCACCTCCAATTAAACTCCAGGTGTGTTTATCTTTCAGATAGTAGAGGAACCACATCACATATTGCCTCCAGCAACAGCCAGTGCAATAATCGAGATGCTCTACAGAATGACTTGCGAAAGGGCAAAGGTCTTGCAGTTTATGACAAGGTTAAGTCTTTCTCTTTAAAATTTGTCCGAGAAAATCTTGAAGCTAGTTCTAGACTATCCTATCATATGCGTTCATCTGGATTAGATGTAACAATCAAGATTAGCCAAAGGGGATAGCTATGCGCCCATGCGCATAGGGTTCCTGTTGTTCTGAAAGATACCTTGATTTTGGCATTGTGTAGCCTGAATATGGCCCTAAACATGTGGGGGTTTTGAGTAATAAGCAGGAGCAGCAGGTCACTTGTGCCATCCATTGATGTCAAAGAATTATCCGACATAGGTAAATGGGAGTTCACTGTGAATTTGTAATAGTGGCTATTATGAAGTATCAGCAACCTGAAGTAATGGTTAAATGATGCATCATTGCATCAATACGCTGAAGAAACTGCTGACCCTACATACTGTAGCTTGTCTTTCCGCCCGCACAAAAAGTGGTCACTGGGTTAATGACTTAATTCACTACTATACTGTGTGTCAGTAGTTAGACTAACTTCTAAAATGTAGAATCCGATTGGGGGTTGCTCAAAAAACTCCCTATCTGGTATCTATGGGTATGCATCAAACATCAAAGTATGGTTATATACTTGTATGTCTGATACTGTTTTTTCATTTTTAAAAAAAGGTGTCTGATCTGTTGGAGCCATTAGCCCTTTTTCCCCTCATTTTATCTTGGTACTTGGATGAAAGGAATGTATCCTGAATGCCTATAGTTTTGTCTTCCATCATCTATGTGTCAGAGGGATGTGATGTCTTTTTGTCAAGGTTTTAAAGTTTGAAGATGATCCTGTATATAAGATGTAATGTGCTGTGAACTCTTATGACCTTTGTTTTAAGTGTTACCATATCTCCATAAGTATACCAATTCGGTGATTCGGTGTCCGCCTACTCGTGTATGCTTGATATGAGCTGAGCTATTCTTGACATTCAGATATGAGATGGTCAACCCTTCTTTCTTTTTCGATGCAGGCTTCCCAGGATCTGGGTATTTTAGCTCGGCTTCACAAAGAGAGAGATGACAGTACATGTGTTCCGGAGATGGCCATTTCTTCTGTTATGAGCTCTTCTGCAAGGGCTCCTACTCCTACTTTTAAGTTTGATGTTTACTGTGAGGATGGGATGCAACTCTGTGTTGATTTGAACTCAACCCCATCGGACTGGATAGAAGTTTTGAAAGCTGAGGTTCATATATCTCATCATGAGCACGAGCCTCAAAGTTCTCATGATGAAGTTCAGCAGTTTACTTCATCCAAGGAAAAGAAAGGTTCACTTCATAAAGATCCAGATGAGGATATAACTACTGGGAGCATTGAAGATGGGTCCTTGTTGACTCAGATGGTTACAGGCATTTGCAAACGAGCTGATGAGCCTGATGAAACAGAAGGATATGTGTCTTCACCTGGCATAGTTGATAAAAATATACTCGTAAAACAATGTCAAACGCCAGCAATTCCATCACTGATTCTTGAAAGTGAAATAGAAAGGCAAGATCGTGGTAGAATAACTTCCAGTGGAAAGGACAAAACTGTACCTGTTAGTTCAGATACAAATTTATCATTCTCAAGGACATGTAATTTATCAGAAAGCTCACAGTCATGTGGTCCAAAATACTCAGGGACCATGGAGAAAGTGGGTCCAGGCAAGCACATATATGAGAAACCTCCTTCACGACGAACTAATGGGCATCTGGACCCTGTGCCAAAATTTAGGGATTTGGTAGCATCTTCTTCTGCGGAATTACCATTGTCTCCTACTACCTTGGATGAAGGTCTAAAGCTTCATAATGACAGAGTGGGTACATCGACGCAGTTGGCTGATCAATCGCTTAACACTGGAGCAGAAGAACGTTGTGGAATAACTCACTCAGTTCAGTTAAACAGAAACACAAGTGACCAGGGAGACTTGGGGACCTGTTCTCCTAACTCTCTTCGTCATCCATCGGACTTGTGTGCTGTAAATCACAAACAGGACATTGAGTATGGTGTATCAGCCATTTCAAGCAAGTCTAGTATACAATTACCCGAGCAAGCACTTTTGGCCAGTAGACGCAGGAAAAGGAAGGGTCTGTATCCTCGCAGGCGGTATGAGTCCCAGGGCGTTAGAAGTCCGACAAACAATATCGAAGAAGAGAGTTGTAGTGTCCAATGCATGGTTCAGGCTGTTAAAGACTCCAATCTGCAGTGTTCATCAGAGATTAAGGTCCTGCGAGACGATGCATCAGCACCTCTTGGAAGCAGTGATAGGTCTCTTGGCCTTGAGCAAAATGGAGCTGATGGTTGTCCTCTGACATGTTCAGATGAGCTTGACAGAGAGATTCAAATAAGACAGTCAGAAACTAGTGAGGTATATCCTGTCATCACTTTAAAATGTACGTCTTCTATTTATGCTTTTCGATTTGTTTAGCGTAATCGTCTTTGTTTTTCGACTTTTTGTCACTGGGATATGTCTAGCTGTATGGGCACAGAAATTAGAAATGTGTTTGAGACTGAAAGGAAACATAAAATATAATTGTTGTTGTCTGCAAAAGTGAGAAGTGCAACTGACCTTTTAACTGCTGAAAGATTGAGGAGAAAATGTGGACTTTTAAAATGAGAGTACTGCCTTGTGTTTACTGTATTGTTTGCAGGCAACTGACAAGTTACTTCTGGCACGAAATTGACTCATGACTTGTTTTTTTTAAATTTATTCTGGGATTAGGGAAAGGAAAGGGATTCATTTTGAGCTGTAAGGATTCATAAATTTCTTCTTTCAGTACATGTAGCACTCCTGAGCCACCCTCTTTTTCTTTTTCGGAAAAATAAAAAACAATTTCCCTGTTTTTGGTCAAATGAGGAAGATTCTTAGACTGAAAACAATATGGAGAGAGTGCTAGAGCAGGAAATTACCCAGAGGCTGACGACAATAACAAATATGATGTTTAATACAGAATCAAGGGCAATGAAGCTGCAACCTCAGTATCGGTGGTCAACCATTTTCTCTACCTATTTAGATTAGATTTGTTTATTTGAACATTTATTGTTCCACAATGCTGTCAAAAATCATCTGCAGACTGCAGTACAGTTGCGGAGGAGGAGCCCTGAACCTCCCTCCTCAATTTTGTTGCTCTACCAAATTACTTTGAATCTCAAGTGGTATTGATTTTCACCATTGCTATAATTGAGTGTGTGGTATGAATGCCTCGTTGTTGACTTGTTGTAGTGCATTTATAAATAGAAATTGAAAAGCTGAGGATCAGTGAGTATCTGCTGCAATTTTGATCATGCAACCACTTCGTGGCCACAAGCTGCTGCAGGATCTATGGTTTATCACATGATTGTTGTTGGCCGGTGATTTCTGTCTACAATTGGGATTTGATGCTGGACAATGAAGAATTCGATTGAAAATAACTTTTATTTAGTTCCCCTGTGAAATAGAACATGAAAATCTTCTGGATTGGATAACATTTCTTTTGTTTTTTTCTTTTGTCACAAGAGTATTTAAAAGATCTCTTTTGAGCATCTTTGCTTTAAACATAGAAACGCTTATAGGCAGCACTCGAGATCAGAGTTGGCAAAACAGGCTCTGAAATATTGCTAAATTATCTTTTGTGTCGCATCAGACAAATCAACATTTGTTTCATATCATCATTGGCGCACCTTTTGTTTCTTCTTTAACTTTTGTGCATTTTTGGTGGCAGCCTCGTAAAAGGCATTCTGTTCGGAGAACAAGCGAAGATGCTGATAGGAGAGAGATCTCTGAGTAAGATTTCGTCTGAAAAAGAAAAATTATATGCTTATACCATAACATGGTATGACTAATTGTGTGTGTTATTCCCGCATATGCATGAATTTGGGAAATACGACGGATACAATATATAGAGGACATGCTTTTAATGAATCCCATGGCATACATGAAGAAAATGGGCAGTATGATCATAACGAGGTTGAAGATTCCTGTGCTTCCATAGGCACAAATGTGAAAAACTTAAAAACCTCTGCTGGAGATGTCCGTGCAAGTCGCAGAAGATCCTCGCGGCTTTCCACTAAGGTGAGATTCCCCCCTCGGTTTCTCTCTCTCTCTCCCTCTCCCACAAGCGACAAACAGAAGCCACTGAGACAAGTGTGTTATGCTACTTCCATGTGTATTACTAAACGGTTGAACCTCACATTAGTTGCTTCAGGAAATGGTTCTAGCCTTTTCAGTAAGGGCTAATCAGAGTCTAACTAAGATAATGGTAACATTTCAGTGTATACATTACCTAAAAATGAGCATTTTTAGATAACGGTAGCCATTTTTTGTTATTGTCCAAATTTGAGCATGATTGGAGATAGGAGGAGATGGAGAAATGATGCAAGGACTTTATTTGAGGATTAAGGTGGTTTGCATGTGTGTGGTGTGTGCTTGTGCATGCACGTACAAGTGTGTTTGTTTTTTATTTATAGCGTGTCTGTTTGTGTGTATGTGTTCGTTCAGTGTGTGTGTGTGTGTGTGTGTGAGAGAGAGAGAGAGAGAGAGAGAGAGAGAGAGAGAGAGAGAGAGAGAGAGAGAGAGAGGGAGAGAG
>ONZK01000862.1:103547-116643 GCA_900322385.1 Pharnaceum exiguum | reverse complement strand
TCTATACTGTGTCCCAGTCCCACTGGAGCACAACACAGCTTACTGTTTCTGAAATGCTAATAATTATATCAGATCTTTGTGAAGAGACTAGTACTTATGATGTATGTTAGTACCGTATGAGTTTTTACTTATTTACTAATTTGTCAAGTTTATATGACAGTGAATTGTACATGAGACGAATACAGCTGTTCGCCTGTTCGTGGTTCCTTGATAGGTCTCAGGTCTGAAGCCAAGATGCATTTTTTGGGTAAGTTTCCAGATGTTGAATTTTCTGGTTACTCTCTTCTTTAATGGAGTATTAAGCTTACTCACCGGGTTACCAAACTCTCTCATTCTCTATTGTTTCCCTTCAAAAAATGGGCATCATCGTGATTATGTATCAACATATTATCACATAGTGGGATCTTGGTCTTGTTTTGTTTCTTGATTATTGTTTTCGCCCCCTTTCTCTATCCACCCTTAACTTCGAGATTTTCAAATCTTTTGAAGAGGAGGTTAGCGTGTGAGACTTGTAATGAAATCAATCAACCAAGCGCAATACTTTCATATGGAAATTAATTACTGGGAACTTCTATTTTATGCAGACGAGACCGTTGACTATATATGCTTGCCACTTACTGCTTACTTGCTTAGCGATAAGCCGATAAGCCATGGTTGTTTTTTTGCAGGTTTGCATCATTTGTTGGAGACAATAGGAGTACACAGAAGAATACTTGATCGACATACCACTATACCGTTGTCAATATTTTTCGTTTTGTATATCTTAGCCTCTTAGGTTAGAAAGAAAGAAAGATCTGTTGTAATGTAGTGCTCAGTAATCTGTGTACAATTATTTTTGGCCTTCTGGGTCTGGGTATCGGCTTATGTCTGGTTCTTATTCAGAAACATTTTTTGCCCATTATTTTCGTATGATCTCTGCCTCTGGTTTCTGGTACCCCATATGTAATCTTGAGCTAAGAGATTGTACAGCGCATTCTTTTTTGCGGGTCTCCCTCAATGACTGTGCTTGTGTTGGTTCATTGTCAACGGCAAGTACCCAAATATTTTGGATTCTTTACGACTCGTGATTTTTAATTCAATTTTTGAATGCAGATTTCACAATGTTTATGCGGGCCAATTTTTTTTATTAACGTTGCATGCATGTTTACACTTTTTGAGAACGCCACGGCCACGACAATGTAAATTAGGCAAAAACTTATTGAACTCTTATTAGCTAATTGGAAGTCCAACCAGAAGGAGAGACAAAATCACCTTTCGGTGATGGATTTGGGAACTGAGAATTTATCTCAGATGCTCAGATAGGCTGGGTCATTTTGAGATATAAATAATTATGTTGCATCTGCAGGAGGATGGTCGTCCGGGATTAGCACATGAAAAGATAAATGATCCGATCCACAGCAATTAGCACAGCAGAATGGCCGTACGTGAGCAGTGAGATTTATCAATCTAACGTGCAATTGATTGTATCATTGTACAGTGTGGACTATGAAGTAGACATTCCCCTGTATTTTCTTTTATTTGTAGGTGGCCCTGTCCATGCGGATCATGCCAGCCCATTATGGGCGATAATAATAATAATAAAATAATAATAATAATAATAATAATAATAAATAAGACAAAAAATTTGAAACCCGCTTTTATATAGACAATTTTGTCAGAAACCCCTTTAAAAAACTTTTTTATAAGAAACCCCCTTTTATCAGAAAAAGTGAATTACCCTCACGTGCGTTCAATCTCTAAGCTCGCGTGTGAGGGCTTCTTCATTTCCTCTCTCACTCTCATATTTCCCTCCAATTCTAACAAATCTCATATTTTCCTCCAATTCTAACAATTCTCCCATTACCTTGCACATAATCATCCAAAAACATAATTTTGGTTGTGTTTCTGCTTGTTGTACTTTATGCATAAATTTGTTAATGATAATTAGGTTAGTCTTTAAGGAGTGTTATTTTGTAAGAAAAATGCTTTGCTTAAAAAGGCTTAATGCCACATGAACGAATGGAAAAGCATTGAAATTTGTTGGTTATATTTGCATTTATCTTCTGTTTTATTTCTTGCATTGACAAAAAAATTACAGTGCATAAATAGGCAATATGTAGAGGCAATTTGTAGGCAAATTTTCATTGCGTTGCATAACAACTTGCACATAATCATCCCAAGCAAGTTTGCAAAATATTAATTGCACTTCCACAACTATTACAATCATCATTACAAAAGTAAATTCTAATCTAATCAAACTTCTAAGGGCTAAAGTTCTTGAACATTCCTTTGCAAGAGGTTGTCCCTGGTTGAGTTAAGATTGCTGAGATGATAGGGGCTGGCTTGGACCTCCCATGAACTCAGATCAACACCACCTAAGTCCCTAAAGTCTTGAAAGTTGTCATGGGTGCTTTGTTAGTAACCCTTCAATGACAGCCAAAGTGATGAGAAGGAAAGAAGAGAGAGTTGCTCAAGTGGTAAAGAGAACACCTTCAACCCTTAAGGTTGGGGGCTCGATTGTTACCGGCCTCAGTGCCCCATTTACACCAAAAAAAAAGTGATGAGAAGGAAAGAGCAAAATGAAAAGTTGATGTGGTTTTACTGTGTGGGAGAGTGTTGTGTGTGGTTTAGGGAGGGAAAATGAAAAGGTTTTATGTTTTGGGGAGGGAAAATGAAAATGAGGAGGGGATTGGAAGTGACGCCCGGTGATTTTGCAGAAATAAGAAGGATATTTGTGTCAGTTCAAGTGAATAAAGTGGTTCTGTACTTCACTTTTTCTTAGAAGGGGATTACTTACGAAAAAGTTTTTAAAATGGGTTCGTGACAAAGTTGTCTATATAAAAGGGGGTTTTCAAAAAAATATCTAATTAATAAAGTTGAAGATGAATGAAGCTCGTGCTCTGAGAGTCTGGAGTGAGTTAAGTTGAAGTTGAAACTAAACAAATATCGATGAGGTGGAGGAAGTATATTGTACACAGTTTTCTACCTACCTATAGTTACAATTGAATTGAAGGGTGAATTCGAATGGAGAACTATTCACGTACTCGTATTATTTAGGTGGCATCAGTCTTCGCAACTAGGCTAATAAGTTCTTGGTTAATTGGGAGTTATGAGTAGTTTTGGATGAACAGTGTATTCTTCATTCGTTCTCTATTTAAAAACGAAATAAGAGGGACCAAGGCTTGCGACAGTAAATAATTCATTAATTTCTCCAATGGTACATATCTACAGGATTAAAACAGACACAACGGAAAAACCGAATTGAATGTCTCGGAAATGTCGATTTAGGCTTGTAATCTATGTATATCATCGCGGAAAGGTCTCCGATGTTTGGGCTTCAATGTCTGCCTACGGCTTGGATCCAAGCATCAACAATATGGTTCGTTACTGATTTCTTATAGTCCTACTTGTGTGTCTTTTTAAACAACATAAATAATTACGAAAGCACACTGTAAATCTTTATGGTCTTTGCTCTTTGATGTGTAGAATATCTTGATTTCAATCTGTCATATTGAATATGCTAGCTTCGATCTTAAACCGAATATGCTGCAATGCTGTAATGCAATGTTGAATGCTCTACCTTGACTTTCACTTTTATGTGCATCTTATATATCAAGCTCCTTCTGGAAACGGTCTACCGATTTTTCAAATCGGGGTAAGGCTACGTTCATTAGGCTCCCTCCGTACCCTATCTTAGATGGGATAATATTGGAACTGTTGTTGTTGTTATATATCAAGCTTCTAATGTTCCAATAATAATTCAATAAAAAGATAACTAACCGAAAATCAAGGTCTGATACAGTAATTGTTAAGTGATACGATAGTGCATAGATCAGGGACCAAACCATAATAATTAATGTCGTTAGCCCATTTTTGCATAGATTAGGGACCAAACAAATGAAACGATGAAACTAGTTTGCCGCTTAAATCGGTTGGCTCGACTCTCCTCGATCAGTGCCTTACAAATGAAATGACAATTATGAAAACATTATGATCAATATATAAGATTTTCTGCCACGCTTTCTTGTTATCTTGAGCTATCTTGAGTTACTCCGACCAGCTTTAATTAGATTCTTGTTCATTCTTGCATTTTATTGTGCCCGAGAGAGATCACGAAATTGATCGAGAACAAACCTAATGCAAGCATCTTGTACGCTGTATTTTCAATGCGATTCATCGTGTGCATTCAGAAATTAAATACATAATCGGCTCTAAAAAAAAATCATAATGGAATGGAATCTAGTGACAAATGCAATCACTTCCAATCCTTAGTCAATGCATCACGTTAATAATTTTGCCATGTGATTATTGTATGGGCGTAAGAGGTTTGTTCAGGGGTGGAGCTAGAACTTGCACTAAGTGGGTTCATATGCAAGTGTTTAACTTAAAACTATCATAATTTAATGTATGACGAACACAAAATATATACAAAATATAGCTATTACAAGATTCAATTGGTGTGATCATGATAATGTGGCTCTGCCACTGGGGCTGTTGATAGGAGTTGTTTGGGTCATACTCATTGTGTGTGTATAGTGTAGGCTTGTTTCCTACGGAGTTAATTACTTGTGTTTTGAACTCAGTACAATATAATGGTCGAGTTTTATTGATCAAATTAACATGCTTACATAGTTACATGCTTAAATGTCCACGAATGGTTTCTCAATGATATGCATACAGCATACCAAAGAAGTCGATCACTACCCTCTATGAACGTTTAATTTACAGTAATACTACGTATTGCTTATGCTTTTGATCCAAATCATTCTTAGTCCTTAGATGAAAATGACACTAGCTGGTGGTAGCTGCTGCTTACGAGTAAAATCAATCCATGCATAACATGGGAAGAGATTAATGCTTGTTTTTCTATTTGCATTTAGAATATGTACCATAAATGAATTTGTCAGCATGTCATTGTCACTCGTAGATCTCACTAGGTCCCCCATGCACCCAACTCTCAATCCCATTGATGACATATACCCTAAAACGAGAGAATCTACTACTATAAGAGCTAGAATAGGTGATAGGTGCAATATGCATTTCCATATCGTTTCGAATTATTGATGGATTACTCCCTTTGTATCACAAAGTTTTTCATAGTTGAACTGTTTTCGACCAATTATTTCATTATTTTGATCAATTATATCAATTAATGTACATTTTTATTATTTTAAGAAAATGTAAAATATCAATTACTTCCAAAATGATGTCTAACAAGTTTTTTTTACTAATTCCATAATTTTTTAAATTTATAGTCAAGGTTTCAAAAAGTTGACAAAAAAAAATCGGTAAAGATCTTTTCGAGACTGATAATGGGACTTCAGAATATTATTCCATTTCTTTTAGAAAATACTTATCACGGATACACAAAAACACGTGTGAAACCATTTCATATATAAGACTATGTATTAATGATCTATCGTGTAATCATTAATGCTATTCGGGTAAACAATAATAACCTCTTGGGTAAACAATGACCCCTCTCACTCAGTCTCATATATGAAATAGGTTCAAATAAATTTTCCCTCGCAAATATACATAATTTTCGTATTTTTTACCTTACTAATTTAAATATTCATTTCATTCAAAGTCCAAATTAAACCATTCGTAAGTATAAAAAGCTCATACCATATGTCAACCACATGTTATGGAAAATCATCGAGAGTTTACACATATGATTCATAAATACAATATACATGACATCAGGTAGATTATATAAGATGCATAACGTGTACGTACAATATTAAAAGGAAATATTGGTACTCTTTTAATTTCAACAAAAACTTTTACACTATGTATGATTTATATGAAAGCATATTACAGGGGGGGTGTTACTTGACCATTAGATCCAGTATAGCAGTAGTGGATAATATCTTTACGCAATTTATGAAAAACAAGATTCGATGTCAGAGGACTTGGATTCTTTCCTTATAGAAGACAAAATTTAAATCGTTATCCAGAGAAGAACCTTCAACATCTTCGAATCAGATTAAACGATTTTAGTTAGGTAATAACAAAAGATGTCACATAGAATTGGATCTAAAAGCCGGGTTTTTAGCTCTGCCCATCCCCACACTTTATTTTGTAACTTATATGGTTAATACAAAAACAAAATCCGCGCCAAAGAAGTTGGATTGCTTCCTGATAGACAACAAAATGTAGACTGTTATAGGAGAACATCTGTTGCTCAACATTCCACTTTTAGAAGGAACCATCAACGTTTTCAGTTAAGTAAAAATAAAAATCATTTCGAATTACACATTCCACTTTTAGAAGCAACCATTAACGATTTCAGTTAAGCAACAATAAAACCGGGCACACAAAATTGAATCTAAAGCTAGGGTTTCTAGCTCTTCTCCATTTTCACTCTTTTTTCTTGTTAGTACTACAAAATAAAATAAAATAAAAGAGTGCAATGTGTTTTGAGAAGGGTGTGACTTGTGACTTGTAGCTCACTCAAAACACTCCTGCAGAAACAGGGAATAGAAAGGGAAGGTTTTCCCTACTGCCATGAAAACATTGTCAAATTTCAAACACATTAATATTAATATAATTTTATAAAAAAAAATTAAAACAAAATCCAACAAGGGGAATTGAAGAAGCTTAAAAAACTGATATTCCCATGTGTGCAGGAATCAAGGCACAAGACAATAAAAAACCAACTTAATTTCATTTCCTTCCCCAAAACAAAAAAAAAATCTCCTTTTTCTCTTATTTTCTTCTCTTTTGCATTAACTTCCTCATTAAATGCTTTCACCTACACTCTGCCCGTTTTGAGAGGCTACATTGCCATAGCATTTATTACTATACATTGCTCTCTCAACTCTCTACTCCTCTCTCTCTCATCTCATCACCTGTGCTTTGCAGCAAGCAAATTCATTCCTGTCTTGCACTCACTGTGTAAAAAAAGGAAAAAAAAAACAACCCACCTTTCATTCTTGTGAAATTTTAACACAGGAGGACAGAAGTTAGGTGTGTGTAAGCCCTTTCTAAGTAAAGGGTATTCATATCTTATCATATCATAGCAAAGCATAGTATAGTATAGTATAAAACTATATTAAATAGTACTTTGGTGTATGTATGCATGAACTTGTTTATTTGTTGCTCTGATCTAAAAAGGTTGAATCTTTTTACATACCCACATAGCAAAATCCTTTCTTTCACTCATTTTACACCATGTTGTGTCATCACAGTGGCAAAACATGAAGAAAGTTTGCTTCTTTGGCATAAAATGCTGATGGGTGTTGTGTGTTTTTGAGTTTTTTTGATTGGTTAGTGGGTTGTCACTTGTCAGGTTATCAATGAGGAGAAAAGAAAGGTTTTTTACTGCGATCATTTTTACTGTTGTGAGGTGAAAATGACAGTATGGTGCATTAGTGTAAGTAAGTACATTGGTTGATAGTTAAAGTAGCTTGGTGTTGTTTTATGTGAGATATATGTGAATGATGATGGAAGTCATGAGGTGTATGAGTGCATGGGTAATGATGATGATGATGGTGTTTAGTTGGAAAGGTAAATTTGGAGCATATGTTATGATGATGATGGTATTTGCTGTAGTATCAGATTTATGGTGGAAAGTTTCAGGTTTTGGTTCAATGTCTACTATAGCTATATCATATGGTGAAAATGGACCTGCATTTTGTGGGTTGAAATCAGATGGGTCTCATCTTGCTCAATGTTATGGTGCAAATGCAGCTATAACATATGCAACACCAGGTCATTTGAGTTTTGTGGGATTAACTGGTGGTGATGGGTTTGTTTGTGGGCTGTTAATGGACACATCTCAACCTTATTGTTGGGGAAATAGTGGTTTTGTGCAGATGGGTGTGCCTCAGCCTATGGTTAAAGGTTCTGAGTATGTTGAACTTAGTGCTGGTGACAATCATTTGTGTGGCCTGAGGAAACCCTTGACTGGGAGTCTTAGGAACACTTCTTTGGTTGATTGTTGGGGTTATAACATGACTTCAAATTATGTTTTTGATGGGCAAATCAAGTCGATTTCTGCTGGTGCGGAGTTTAACTGCGGATTGTTTGCTGAGAATCGGACTGTGTTTTGCTGGGGAGATGAGACGAGTAGCAGTGTTATCACCTTGAATCCTCTGCATACCAGGTTTCAGATGATTGCTGCTGGTGGATATCATGTGTGTGGGATCATGGAGGGGGTTGATTCGAGGGTGTTCTGTTGGGGTAGAAGCTTGAACATTGAGGAGGCGATCTCGGGTTTTTCAGGTAGTGGCAATGTGGATTTAGCTCCCAAGTATCCCATGCTTTCAGTTGTAGGGGGAAAGTTTCATGCTTGTGGAATCAGGAGCTCAGATCGTCGGGTGGTTTGTTGGGGTTTCTTCATTGAGAAAAGCATTCTCCCTCCGCAGAATGTCACTGTCTACTCCATTGCTGCAGGTGATTATTTCACCTGTGGAATCCTTGCTGAGACCTCACTGTCACCGGTTTGTTGGGGCTTCGGGTTTCCAGCCTCTCTTCCTGTTGCAGTCTCTCCTGGTTTATGTAAATCTACGCCATGTGCTGCTGGTACGTATGAGTTCAAGCAAGGAAAGGCAACCTGCAAAACCCCAGCATATCACATTTGTTTGCCTTGCAGGAGCCCTTGCCCTAGGGATATGTACCCCAAGGTTGAATGTTCTCAACAATCTGATCGACAATGTGCATATAACTGTTCAAGCTGTGTATCATCTGACTGCTCCGCAAACTGTTCTACCTTCGGTTCTGATGGCGGTAATGATAAGAAAAATGCAACTTTTTGGGCAATGCAGCTACCAGTGATTATAACAGAAGTTGTTCTTGGTGTGTTATTTTTGGTGGTAGTGTCTCTATCTGCTGTTCTATATGTGCGTTATAAGTTGCGTGACTGTCAGTGCTCAACCGTGGTTTTGAAGAAAAGAAGTGGAAATAGTTCTTCTCCAAAAGCTAAGATTCGGCCCGAAGTAGAGGAGCTGAAGATCAGAAGAGCTAAGGTGTTCACCTATGATGAGCTCGAAAAGGCCACTGCTGGCTTTAAAGAGGAATCAATTGTGGGAAGGGGGAGTTTCTCATGCGTTTTCAAAGGGGTCCTTAAGGATGGAACAATTGTAGCTGTTAAAAGGGCTATAATGACTTCTGATCAGAAGAAGAATTCGAAGGAGTTTCATACAGAACTTGATCTACTCTCGAGATTGAACCATGCCCACCTTCTGAATCTTCTAGGATATTGTGAAGAAGGCGGTGAAAGGCTTTTGGTGTACGAGTTCATGGCTCATGGTTCACTACATCAACATCTGCATGGAAAAGACAAGGCTCTAAGAGAGGAATTAGATTGGGTTCGAAGGGTCACAATTACAGTCCAAGCATCTCGAGGGATTGAATACTTGCACGGTTATGCATGCCCACCAGTGATCCACCGTGACATAAAATCTTCGAATATCCTCATTGATGAGGAGCATAATGCTCGTGTTGCTGACTTTGGACTGTCTCTCCTCGGACCAACAGACAGTAGCTCCCCATTGGCCGAGCTCCCCGCAGGCACTCTAGGGTACCTTGATCCCGAGTATTACCGACTTCATTACCTAACTACTAAGTCTGATGTGTATAGTTTTGGTGTTTTGCTTTTGGAGATCCTTACTGGCCGAAAAGCCATAGATATGCAGTGTGAGG
Source organism: Pharnaceum exiguum (assembly GCA_900322385.1). Classification (NCBI taxonomy): domain Eukaryota; kingdom Viridiplantae; phylum Streptophyta; class Magnoliopsida; order Caryophyllales; family Molluginaceae; genus Pharnaceum; species Pharnaceum exiguum. The sequence continues at coordinate 107,016 of ONZK01000862.1, read as the reverse complement.
AAGGAAATATAGTTGAATGGGCTGTCCCTCGAATTAAAGGTGGGGAGTTATCTGCAATTTTGGATCCTAATCTGAAACCTCCTCCTGATATGGAGGCTCTCAGAAGGATTGCAATTGTGGCTTGTAAATGCGTGAGAATGAGAGGCAAAGATAGACCTTCCATGGACAAAGTTACTACTGCTCTAGAGAGGGCACTAGCTTTGTTAATGGGTACACCTTGCAGTGAGCAGCCCATTTTGCCTACGGAAGTGGTGTTGGGAAGCAGCAGAATGCACAAGAAATCGTCTCAAAGATCTTCAAACCGGTCTGAAACAGATTTCGGTTCAGCTGAGGATCAACGTTTCGAGTTTAGGGCACCATCATGGATAACATTTCCAAGTGTGACTTCTTCCCAGAGAAGGAAATCTTCTGATTTTGAGGGCGATGTTGAAAGTGGAAAGACTCCCGAAGCCAAAAATAATGGTAGTGAGAGGAATGGTGTGGAAGTTTTGAAAAGCTTGGAGGAAGAAATCAGCCCGGCGTCACCGCAGGAGAGCTTGTTCTTGAAGCACAACTTCTGATTATGGCATTCCTACATTCAGCAAACGACTTAAGTTTAGGATTAGGTGTTATTACATAACTGTGGAGGGTATTAGTCCAATTTTTCCATCATGTAAAAAGAAGAGAGAACTTTTCTGTAATATTTTTTATTTTATTGTTAGTATCATCATTATCATAATCAGCCTACATGCCAAGTTCTACCCCGTTCTCCAACTGTAATTCATTGGAAGCCTCACTTTGCTAGCACTCTCACAGGTTCTTGGTAATTTGTATATTGCTTTCTTCTTTTCCTTATTTTCTGATGCCAGTGTCGCATATTTTGCATTACGTACATCCATTCATAGTGAGTTAGTAACACTAGGCTCTCATAAGCCTTAACTCTAGTGTAACAAGTTTTCACAAGTTCGACCCTAAAATATCCAGCCTGTTTCCAATGCTCAGCGGCTTGATCGAACCTAAAATATCCATGATTACCTTTCAAGAATACAGGAACTGAGTCAGGGTGCACTTTGCGAGCAGGATGAGTTTTTTTTTTTTTAAAAAGGGAGAAGAGCAGAAAGAGGTGTGGCTGATATGTGCATGGAAGTAAAAAACATAAAAGAAAGAAAAAATTGCCTCCACGCAGGATCGAACTACGGACCTTCAGTTTACAAGACTGACGCTCTACCACTGAGCTATAAAGGCATTTGTGAAAGTCAAGGACGCTTACTTTTATTTCTAAGGAGTTTGACACTTGTCGACTTGGCAGTTTGCACCTTCCTTCCTAGTAGGTTCCTGATGTCCTACCATCATCGAAATAATTGCATTACTGCTTTAAACAGTGAGATTCATGCTGCAGTTTCTACATGGCGTATATTCTGGAAGAATTGCACTTTCACCACTTTGAAATTGCAGTTACTAATGGAACAGTTTTGTCATCTTCGAGTTCTTCCAATGTTTGGCGACTTTGCATTAGAGATTACTATCTGGTCCGCCCAAAACTACCAAGTCTTTGGTACACCGGGTGTACCGATACACCCTATGAATTTATGACTAATTACAAAGGGACTGACTAGTGACATTAAAAATGTGACTAATGATATTTGTTGTAATAATAGTTATAAATCCAGTACCAATACACCCGGTGTACCTAAGAATTGAAGGCCCAAAACAGGTCGTTTAGGTCACTATGACACTGTTAAAAAAAAACTAAACAGAGGTTGCAAAGCAAGGAAATTTGCTGATGATTTGGTGACCAGCAAAGAAATGAAGTAGTCTTTTTCATCAAAAAATAAAAATTAAAAAATGAAGTAGTCTTGTTCAATTCTTCACCTGTGATCTGTCGAGTAATTTTAGCTCTACCCAAATTCACTAGGATATTTTCCGACGATTTGATGTCCAGCAAAGAAATGAAGTAGACTTGTTCTCTTCTTCACCCGTGTTCTGTCGAGTAATTTTAGCTCTACCCAAATTCACTGGGACACAATTACTAACAATTCCAAACCAAAGATTGATGTTTGGTCTGAGAAACATGGATTAACGAAATGGTTTCAACTAGACATTGTTCACACATGTATACAGCATGCTGTCAAGACTCAGATCTAGTAACAGAATTTCAAAACACTGGTTCCATCAAAAGCTCTAGATGTTCCTAGGATTACTACATAAATCTAGAATTCCAAAGAGCTCTGTTGCATTAGCCAATCAAGCAGCAGCCATCAACCACAGTCCACAGGTATGCTCATTTCTTCACAGCAGCATTGTTCTCCAGCTCCCTTCTTAATTGGATTGAGAAGTCATCATTGACATCATCATCATCCCAATCATCTTCCCATTGCTGTGTCACCTCCTTGCCCTCTTCCTTGCTCTCCCACTCTGCACAGAAGGCAACGACGAAAAAATGTAAGCAGCATGCCAATTTTTGACAAAGTGACAAAAAAGAAGAGAAAATTGTTACAGGAGAAGGGAGACAATGGTGTGCATTATCGTGATCTCCGCAAAAAAGGGAGTTCGAGAAGCTATATCAACTAAGAATAACTAATCAATTCCTAAGAAAGCAACCAAAAAATTCTGAACCTATAGGCTGAAACCAATAATTGAAAGGAAGACACTACACAAGTTGCAGTAAGACAGGACAATCTCAAGAATACAGGGAATACTACCCCAGATAATCCGAGACAAAGTTAACCCTCCTTAGAAAATCACGTACACAAGTAAAGAACTAAGAGACCCAAGCAATTCGTCAGCAGTGGCATAAAACATATAAACAAATATTCAAGTACAGCACAACTGTCATGCATATCGCTACAAGAACTCGATCGTTATCACGGGATCAGAAATACACCAAACCAGTCAAAAGTTGCTTCATAATCTATTACAAGAACTCGATCGTTATCTACGGGATCAGAAATACACCAAACCAGTCGAGAGTTACTTCATAATCTATGTCTTGTACCATAACAAAACCTCAATCACCTCCCCATAAGGAACTGAGCAAGGAAGCCGGTGAAGTTTACCCGGATTTACGAGCTGGCATATTTAAGTTTCCATAAAAGAAAGCAGTAAGCAACGCACTACATACTCCCGAAAGATTGAGGGGGTCAAACACGGATATGACGGGGATGGAATTGCTTCGTTGATAGATCGAGATTTCCATCAACCCATCTAAGAGAGGTAGGCTTGAGAACTGTCATACGGGACCTAGGCACCCGGGTGTTAAGGTATAGGCAGGTGCCACGTAGGATAGGAGAAATATCAATTCATTATATAGCAAGCCTGATACTAACTACTCGCTCGTCGGCCGCTCGGGTTCTGAATTGAGGCCCGGCTCGCGTTGTTCCAACAACCGGCGGCAAGCGGAGGAGCGAAAGGAAAACCTGCCAACGAATAACTAGTTGAGCGAGTGATACACTTGGTTGTCAGATACATAAATCCCCCCCCCCCCCCCCCC
>ONZK01000862.1:75586-90140 GCA_900322385.1 Pharnaceum exiguum | reverse complement strand
CTCATTTATATTTCTCCATTGCGATGTGGTAGGCTCTCTTTGGATAGACTCTTTACTGTGAGTGGTGAGGACTTGGTGTGTCCTGGCATGGTCTTGGACTCCATGCAAGTATGCAACACAAGTTTGTGGATTTTGTAAGAAGGAAGGATAAGAGATTGTTGTGGAAAAATGCGATTCTGGCTATTTTTTGGTGTTTTGGGAATGAGAGGAATAGGTGAGTATTCACGAGGGTGTCTCTTTGTGTAAACGCTCTTTGGGATCGGATCACTTATTTGGCTACCTTGTGGGCAAAGGCTAACGGAGCTGAGAATACTAGCAACATGTAATGATTAAGATAAGACGCAACCGCAACAGTCCCAAGTGGCAATATAACATGCCACCTTTGAGGTGAAGGTCTTGGGTTCAAAACCTCAAATATTGCAGAGAGATAGGTCTTGGGGTTTATGTTGTATTGGTCATAACTCACAAGTGTGATCAGCTTTGTTATCACAAAAAAAAAAGACCAGCTCACTTATCATTTCAAATAAATATAAATAAGTGAAGCAACAAATCATCAAACAGATAAAAGAAGTTTAACCTGGGGCAATATTCCATTTGAATGTAAAGATATGGTATTTCAAGGGGGTTTTCCTGCCCATCTACATCAGAAGAGCTGCTGGCCATGTAACTGGAGCTCACACCAGTCGTTGAACCCCATATGCTGTCTCCTGAACTTCCCGCAAAACCTGTTTCAATCCATGCCTGAATTTAAAGAAAAACAAAAGGGACACACAAAAAATTAGGACAAAATATAATGGGAAGCAAAGAATTTCATTATACCTACAACAAAATATGCAGTAAACATAGAGATTGATCAGGTAACCAGCAGATCATAATTTCAATTGACAAAAGAAAACACCGAACGAAATGTTTGGCAACAGTTGATAATTAAATTGACCAAATGAGGACAGTCATATTTCGTTCTCTCTCATTAGGGTAATGTTATTTACTAGACATCTGCAAAAGACAGAAGATGCTAGCTAGTCCTCACCTGGGGAAATTTACTATGTATTCTTAATCATGAGAAACTCACAAATATAACACTGTCTCAATGTGCAACTCACAAATACAGAAGATGCTAGCTAGTCCTGAAGATGCTGAGAACAAGACACAGATACAATAGGTTTCACATATATTACCGAGTCGATGGTATCACAGAGGTCACCCCTAAAGTCACACTCAATTCAGAAGCTATCTGTATATCCAAAGTACAGATACTAGCTAGTTTCACTTGATAATTAATATAGATACATTCCTGGCTTAAAGTGCACAAATTTTTTTGAGACTTTTCAATGAGCCGACAAGAGCTGTCCAACTCAGCCACACAGCAGGATCCAAATAAGTAGAGCAAAGAAAAATCCATCTGATTGACTTCCCAATAAAGGGCCTTCGTAAATGGTGTAAACAATCTACAGAACTTCATCGCTTTACATGCGCTTTACTGTCACTGCCAAGAGAAGTAAATGAAGATGAATTCTCCAAGTACTCCTAACATGGTTTCATCCCAAAAAGAACAACGGATTTGCCCTTCGTATTTTATGAGGTTGCACTTGAACAAATCTTAATAAGGAAGACACACGCAAAAAAGAGACATACACACTCACACACACAAGGAAGGAGAAGAGATATTTGAACCGCCATGTATAAAGGATAAAACAGGATCAGAGGGTATTACCTGATAGTAGCGTACAACATGCTGATGCTGCAAACGAGCAAGTGTTGCCACTTCCCTATGTAGAAGTTCAAAAACAAATGGATTAAAATCAAACACCAGAAGCGGTACCGAACATAACGAGGTGCAGATACCACAATATTCAACGAAATCAAGTCAAGGTTTTTTTTGAACTGAAATTAACTGAACAGAAACATTTTAATCAAACAAACAGGCCCGTAGAGAGAAAGAAACTTAAGACCTTCTACAACCTTCAGATCCTAAACTGGGCCAATGCTCAGTCACATTGGTCAATCTACTGTATCTAATTGATAATAAGGCTAACATTCAGCCAAAAAATTACACTTCCGAGAAGCCAGAGTACTCATTGTGAAAGTGTGAAACCACAAGCACATAACATATGGCATACATGCCTTCCTTAGAAAATCAAACTTCCACCACTGTGAAAATTTAATAAGCAAAGGAATTTGATTGTTCATACACATGTGAGACACACAATTGAAGCCTCGTTCCTCAAAGATTCTTAAAAGAGCACGGTGAAGAAAAAAAATACTGTATCAGAATATGCATTTGTGAGATACCTCAAAATTCGATCATTCACAGGTGGACTTTTGTCCTTGAGACGAATCATTTTGACAGCATATTGCCTTCCATCAAGCTTATTCATGCACAAGACAACAAGACCAAATCCGCCATGGCCTGTCTCATATATAGAAAGATGTAAGACAAATGCACATTTTGGCACTATACTATGAACAAGATTAACAGAAGACAATACGTAGGTAAATAATCTGTCTTCAAAAAGGAAAACCACTATGCTGATCCACCACCCATCAGTCTCCTTTCCATCATCACCACATGAAGTGTATCCAACATGAAGAGCATATATGTATCATACAGAAAAAAAAGTACAGAAAGCAATAATTTGCAAACAGTTCCATGCCTTTCTCTAGTACCACAAAAATAATAAAATCATGCAACTCACATTGTTGAAGCTCCAAGTTTTCTTGACTTTGCAACAAACAACAACGCAGCCATAGTCCAAACCAAAAACATTTTAGCAAAACAAACATAATAAAATGAAGCAAAACATGCAGTAATTAGTACTGGATTGACCATGCGAAGCAGTAGCTAATTCATGTTCCCTTTGATTAGTTAGACCATGTTGCAGTAGAATATCAATCTTGTCAAAAAAAGGTTTTGCAAAATAGAAAACTCAATTAATTAAAATTTACCCAGTGAATGTAGCTCCTCGAAATCACTCAAATATCGTGAGTTTTGAACAGATAAATCCTGCCCTCCAGAATCTGAAACTGGTTCCCAAAACTGAGATATCTGAGATGTAACCTGCACCACCAAATATTAGTTAGAGTGATCACACAGCAATAATATGACCCAGTAGAAGAAATCACGGCAATAGACAGAATAGAGAAAGCAAAGATCTGACCATATTCTGATGGAAAACACGATCGAAGGTCTCACTGTATAGAGAGGATGGCTCGGTAGCTATATCTCGTGCCCATTCTGAAAAAACCTGCACAAATCACATGATAATACCAAAAAACTTAGTATAGCTGGGGAAAGATAAAAAACAAATTCCACTTTTTGGACGACAGCAGTCAATTACTTACACCTAAACTGTGTAATTCTGATGCTATTTTCGGCAAAGCTTCCATTAGGGGGGTTTTAGAACCACAAGCTAAGCGCAGAAGATGAACCTACCATTCAAGAGGACAAATTAAAGGAAACATAATTATATTCAACAAATACAGTGAATGAGCAAATTGAGTGTGGCAAATACCATGATCAGTTCTCTTTTAGTAGTTTGAGATTCTTGACCGTTAGACAGAGATGCGTGAGAAAGACTTAAAGAAGCAGTTTCTCGATCATCAGCATCATCATAGGACGAGAAGGAGCCGTCATCTTTACCATGAAAATTATCCTAACAAAAAAAACACGTTCTTTAATATAGAAACTACATTTAAAGGACAAGAAATCGCCTATAAGTTTAAAATAATGTTAGTCAGAAACAATTAAGCAACAGATTTTTGGTAAGCCCTTGTTATCATGACCTACCAGGCTAGCAGTACCAATTACGCATATACTGTGCAGAGAAGTTCATTTCATCATCCAGATAGAGCACATTTAAATGATAATAATTCATCGCGAAGGAAACCTTAATTTATGTTTGAATTCAGAAAAAAGGAAACTTTAGAGTCAGCTCAAACTTCCCTGAAATGAACTCATCAGACGCGGAGGGCAATGATCATTTCATTCTTAAGTTTCCTCTTTGATAACAAACCAATTCAAACATAGTTTAAAAGCCATATCGAGAGGCTACTTCCAATTTAGACGTCATACCACAATGATGTTACACAATACCTCATCCTCTGACTCTGACTCTGTACCAGAGCCTGCAGAGTCCTCCGATTCAGACCTACTTGAGTCAGTCACAGGTAGGTCTTTGTTTTCATCTTCACTCGCTTCCTCTACGGTCTCCAGTTTTCCAAGAGTAGAAGCATGCCGACTGCCATCCTTCGAGAGCTTTACCTTCTTAGTAAAGTTCCTTTCGACACCTTCATATACTTGCTTCGATCGAGATGAAGCAGAGGGGTGTAGCGAAGAGTGAATTTGACTGCCATCATATTTCCAGGACTCTCCATCACCACTGAAAAGATCCATAAACACATAAACAAATGGTTCTTTGGAAGCCGCGATGGTTTCACCCAATTTCACATCTGAAGAAGGCGATTGACCAGGATTTCCTACAGCTGAGGACACAGCCTTCAGAAATCGAGTAAAAACAAAGTGTCAGTGAACAGAGACAACGACATACGCAGCTTATTAACAAAAACAGAATTGATGTTGAAATTTCAACATATGACTATTTTTATGTTTCACCTGATTATTAAACTGAACAACAGGAGCAATTTCTGAGAGAAACTCTTGAGCCGCCTCCACTAGATTGAAGATCATCACACGCCCCTCCCGAGCATTAGAATTTGCCTATGGCAGTTGCTAATCAAAATATCAATCAAAAAGTTGCAGAAGATATAATGTACGCACCCCTCGTATACATGATATTAACCGCTTGCCCTTAATCATTTCATTACTTGACACTATCCAAAATGTTTATCTTCCCTAAAGGCCACCATTTCTAGTATATGATTTGGTTTTTAACTCTCAGAAGAAAGCATGAAGTCCTTCACTGACATCATCCTTTCAAAGGTTCATTACACAAAACTGATGGTTGTATGCAGAAAGAATAAGATAAATACACTGCTAATGCTTAGCGTCTGCACCACCAGTCAAGCAAGCTGTAGACTAATGGGAAAACGGGAATATGAAGCAAACTTGAAGCTAAGTTATGTAAACAATATGGAATGTGTTCACCTAATATGGAATGACCAAAGGCCATATAATGAAGGACACTCCTTAATCTCATATATTGAGCAATCTTTGATTTTATTTTTTCTTTAGATATGTCATAATATACACTTCCCTTAGCTATTTTGAAACTTCGCCACAAAATTACACCCAACTCTTCCCATTTTAAATACTCGAATCATTCCAAAATTTTCAAGCACTTTCAGTACATCAGCTTTAGAGAAGTTTAAGAAACAGATACTGACAGCAGACAGCTACATGACTAGCAGGAAACGGCCACCATAAGCACTTTTAGCATTATATTGTGAAAACTCGCACCTGTTCATGAAGAAGAGAAAGAAGCGTATCAGTGTCATTATCAGATAGTCCTTTCTCTGAAGTCAACTGCAGCTTCGGGCACTTGTAAGGATAACCTGGTAAGCACCTAAATCAGGTAAAGCCAGAAACGAAAAGGAAGAGTCACCAGACCAACAAAAGTTGATTCCATGAACGCCATAAGGCAGGAGAGAATTTTATTCTAACCGCACAAGTAAATGAGCAGAAACATCCAGATTTTCGTATCCCGTGTCCTTTGAGTAAGGCCTGTTAATCATTAAGTTAGAAAAAAGACAAATAGCTGAAACAATTAGTCGACCACATAAAATCCTGTAATAAGGAGGCAATACCTGATCTTAATGATGACTTGAGGTTGGGGCTCTGAAACTATATTACAGTCTTCTTGAAATATTGCAGACCTGAAAATACAGGACCTATTTCAGAAATCGTACCATGTAACCAGCTTCCAGTTTTCAAATTCACGGTCTTCATGAAAAAATTCAGACCTGACTTAACAGAAGATGCTACAATGCCTACAAAAATTGTTTCACTAAAATCTACTTTAAAGCTCCATATCTGAAGTGTTCTTCTGACTAGTTCTCTGATTGGGCATTGTTTCAATAAACAGCCGTTTCATTGCTCATTTTACATTTTGCAACTTTCATTTTCTTCTCATCACATTAGATAAGTACATCAATTTGCATGTGAAATTGAAACAGAAAGCAGATTTTCCATGTCCTGTTCTCCAGCCTCTTTTCAATCATTGGAGCTTTATCTTTTTTTCCACTCTGATTCCTCACAGATTATTCTGTTTACACCTAGTCTCCTAACAAAGAACACTCACTCACAGCAACCTATCAACAAGGTCTATATACGAATCAACTCAAAGACATTCTGGTAATCAGAGTCGCTAACTGAACCACATATATGCATCCTCCCTTTCTTTTAAAAAATTTCCTTTTCATTTTCACTTGACATCCAAATGCTAATTTCTCCTCTGCCTTCATAGAATTAAGTTCAGAATAAGTCTCCACAGAACAATTAGGTAGGAAAATAACTAATACGAGTACCAATTACGAACCCTTCATACAGAATCTACACATCTCCAACAAGCTAGACATGCAGTAGGGCTAGTCTGTCCAAACTAGCTCTCAATATCTCATTATCCCTCTTTTCTCAAATCAACTTAAATAAATCTCATGATCATTCGCTAAAATAAAACAATTTCAACACCACCTTTTCATTACTCATAAGAATGATCTTCTGAAGTCTCTGAAGTCTCAACACAATGACTTCACACTTCACAGCACTCCTGAGGTTACACTCCCCACAAAGCGTAAATCAACAAGACGTGGGCTTACTTAGTACATATATGACATAGACACATGTTGAGAATATGCACCCCCATTTGTACAGATTTTCAGCTCCCCCTTCTCAAACTATTTATCAACAATGTTTCTTCGAAATTGGAATCACCACTACATCGCTATTTACACTGATTTCAAACATGATCAACTACAATGCAATCAAAACACACTATTTCCATCACCAACTTCCTCAATACATTCAAAATGACATCTTCATCACTACAAGTTACAATACGGACAATAATAAGGGTTGTGGAGACAGACAACGGGTTCCACTTCTCTTCAACATCACCAAGACACCAACACATGTACACATTTTCAACATTCGATTAACGTATACGGCACGCCTGGATCACCCGACATAAGGAGTAAAAATAACACTAGTAATTGTTATTAGCTCATTCAAAAGTTTGCTAGGCCTGAAAAGAAACAGGCCCCAAATAAGTCCCCCAGACTATGAACCCATTCCCATATGAAAACATTTCAGCTCTCTCGCGTCCGTCTTATTCATTCACTCCATAGAGTCCATACCCTTTCTCTTTCTTCCCAAAGACACCAAAGCTGTGGGATTCATCTGTTCGAAGTCTCTCTCCTCCTTTCATCTCTTTGACGGGTTTTTAACTTTATGTCCTACGATCTCCTCTTGCGCCTCCCCCTCTCAAATCTCCGTTCATTCAATTCACACTAACTGAAATATCACTCCAATAATCCACACCCATTGCAACTCACCCTGCGCCAGTGGGTTAGTCCGATACCCATTTCCCCTCAAATCATTCCCTCAAGTACAGACTACCCCTCAACCACAATAAATCATGGTACCCAATCAACCGCATTTCAAACACCACCCATCACCATCCTTCCTCACTACATTAAAACACATTCATCATTCCACCATCACAAAACATACTACAAGTTTACAACAAACAAAAGGTGGCCATACATGGGTTCTAATATTTTTGTATTTTACATGTGCTCTATTTAAGAATTACAGAGGCTTTGCAGGGTAGTTGTTGTCCTATCTGTTAATTGTTGTGTTTTTATATGCTTCACTTATGTGTTACTTCGGCTTTGCATGTTTATTTCGTGACTTTTTTTTAAGGTTACGTTGGTTTCTCACAATTTTTCACTGCAGGTACAAATGTTTTTATGATTACATTGATTTCTAACAATTTTTCATTGCAGGCATAGAGAGGCTCTCATACAGGTACTAAGTGGGTCATTCTGAATCAGTCGCCCGATTTTTCTAATTGGGGTAAGACTGCGTACATCAGGCTCCATCAGTACCCCATCTAAGATGGGACTCCACTGGGATGTTGTTGTTGTTGTTGTATATATGAAATGGGTTCACACAATATTTTGTGAAACAAAAATTCAAAAAAGTTCCCACTTTCTTCACCCTCAGCTAGTCATCAACCAACAGTTCAACACAAGCCTTCAAAAACTTATCTCCACAACAACCAACCACAACAACAACAAAACATGGGTTGTACAAAATTCCTTATACAATCAAACACATTACACTACACAAAAGACACAAACTTTCCTTACATACATACATAACCATCATCATCATTACACAAACACAACCAAAAACAGTCAAATACAACAACAATATACAAAAACAAAAACATGGGTATTGGAGAGAGAGAGGAATGCATACAAAGCAGTAAGCTCTTCTTGTATGAGCTCTCGATACTCATCAGAGTGCAAGGCATGATCTTTAGACGCAGCTCTGCCTTTGTTCCTACGTTTCTTCTTCTTTGCACTTTGTCCCATCTTTTCAAACAATTGATACCCAGATGGCTAAACAAGGTTGTTTCTCTTTCTCGATGAAATATGGAAAATTATGTGAAAATGATGGATACCCAGATAGTTTTTTGGTGTTTTGTGAGTTGGGTAATGAAGAAAGATTGAAACTTTGGCGTAAAAAAATGGCTTGTTAATACAGACGTATAGTGTTGTTGTGACGTGTTTGACGCGAATTTGGAGAGAAGTAAAAATGAGATGTCTGTGAGTTATCCTAGTATAGCGTACACCGGGTGTACCCATACACCTGCTAGGTGGCACCTCCTAGTAAAAATGGGGAAAAAATGAAAGAAAAAAAAACATGGTTCAAAGTCAGACAGTTTGGAGACATTAGTCATTTAAAAATTCTCACTAGTCAGATACCTGCTAGTCATTAGTCATATAAAAATACCTACTAGTCATTAGTCATATAAAAACGGCTATTAGTCATCCATGTTATTTTTTTAAAAAAATGCTGATATGGCACCCGGTGTATAGGTACACCGGGTGCACGGAAGACTTGCTGCTGTGAGTTTGGGTTTTGTTTTTGTTGTTTTGATTGATGATGAGAATTTAGGTCCAGGGCCTATAAGTTGAAAGATTTATCTTATATCTTTCAACTTTAGGTGATTATGGATTATAGCAAAATGGCTATGAAAACCTTCCAACACTTCTTATTTTGGTGAAGTTGTTGGAAGTGAGTACCTCAATGCAGCAATGGGTCAATCTCGGAAACAACCTCTCTGTTTTCTTAAACAGGGGTATGGTTGCGTACATCCCGACCCGAGCACCCTCATCTAATGGGGATACACTCGATTGTTGTTGTTGTTGTTGTTATTGATGATGAGAATTACTTTCAAAAATAAAAAATGGGATGAATCAGTTTTATGGGTCACTAATGATAAAATTAGATTATTAATCAAAGTTGATGTAAAAAGGCGTTCATACAAACTTTTTTGGGAGGAGAAAGTATGTAAAATTAACCATTTTTTCTTTTGTTGATGCTTAAAATTAGTGAATAGTGAGTTGATTTAGCAAGATTGCCAAGCTAAATACAAAATTTTATTTTTATTTAGTCCTTGTGCTCCAAGGAAAAAAGAAAAGAAATAAAGTTAAGGTGTGTTTAATGCAAACTTGTTTTTTATTTTTGGGTAAGGGGATTAATGTAAACTTGTTTAATTATGAACTTGTGATTATTATCTCTCAATAAAAATCAACAGCCTCAGCGTATTTTGAAACCTTCGTCTCGGGTCGGGTCAAGCTCTGATGAACCAGACTGACAACCAAAAAAATAAAAAAACTTATTTTCATCTGTCAAAATGACTTGTATAGTTGTATCCCAAATATTTAAAAAAAAAGGTGACTTAATATGTGTGTTCATTTGCACACCGAAAAAATTGTGCGAATCCATTTAATAACAGAAAAAGGTTGATTAATGAGCCTAAAATGGTTAATAAAAACGAGTAACCATTAATGACCCATCTCCTACGGAATATATGATATGAAGCAGTTTCACGTAAATTTTTAGTTAGTATTTATGTAAGTCAAATTGCCAAGTCATATAGGAAATCGTTGCTGTTATACGAAAAGGTTTAATGGTGCCTTTGAATAACAAGTTTGCTGCGAAGTGCCAACCCATTTTTTGGTAACTTGTACAAGAGATGCTCATTCTAATCACGAGCATACAAAAATCACTACGTAGTGTTTCAGCATTCTTGACATTCACCAATATGTACATTGATGTAAACATGAAAACACCTAAAGTGCTATGCCTCACCAAGTGTGGGATATAGAAGCCGAACCACAATTTCAGCAGAAGCTAAATCTTTCCACAGCGATTCGATCGGTATATTGCAGGACGAACTATCAACGGAAACACAACAAATTAGTCAGGTGAAGCCGCTGGGGTACAAATAAGTCCGCATAGGCGCATATTACTCTCTGTTGGAAAAATGCTAAGCAACTTCAGAACTAAGGGACCTGCCAAACGGAACCACCTGAAAGAGATTAGAGTCTAGATTTGTTAATGCGCATTCATATGATCACGGTCAAGTCACACTAGTTCGGATCTTTACTTGGTCATTGCTTAATGAAATCGAATCAACTGTCTTCGTCCTCTTGTGTGCGCTTCTGTTGCTCCCTTTTTCATTGTCGTCAAAATTCTGATCAGAGTATTCTGCAGGGATCACAGCAACTTGTGCACTAAATAACAGAAACAGAAGGCTAGAAATGCCAAAACATGCTCGAAAGTAACATCCCTTCTTCTAGGAATGATAGAAGACTGTAAGTGAAAATTGACTATGCAAAAATGCATGCAGGATATTTTTTACCAAAAAACCTTAATGGAAGCTTGAATAAGCAAAAGATGCTCAAATTACCTTCTCTCATGCCAGAAGGTTGATGAGCTTGACAAGAATGATACGGCTGTGCGATATTTGCCAACCCACACGTGAATCCTGTCCTTCCTCCATTTCCCAAATGTTGTCTGCCAGAAGAAGAGGAAGTATTTCCCTGCATAGCTTGATCCTGTAGACCCGCAGCTTTAAAATGTTGAATCCAATGCATCTGGTTCAGAAAATCACGCTCTTCTGTTTGCTGGGGAGGAGGTTCGCCTTTACAGAAATTCATTCTCTGCCATGAACCATTTTGCTGGACCTTAAACTAAATAAAACAAATGTGGAATATTCAGTACACAAAACCACATCATACGCACATAACTTGCAGAGAAGCTAGATGAAGCCTTCTGACAGGCAAACAATGGAAAAAATATGATTACAGCCCTGAAGCAGGATCAGAGGATATCAAGTTTTACGAGGTCTTACCTCATCATCTGGCATTATTACTTTTAACTGCTTCCGAACAACCAAACATAACAATTTAAGGAACAGTAAACGGGCAGCAGAAACATGGTTTTAGTAATAGTGATGGGTGAAAATGTTAGTTCACGAGAAGAGTAGAATGTCAGAAAGAGATGAGGAAGGTAGTTATCAACCTGGTTACGTGAATGAGGTTCAGTTGGCTTGGACGCTCTCATACGTGAAACGTTATACTTCTTCAGTGAGTTCCGACCATTCAAATCCATAGAGTGATATAATTGGTCCACAAATGAAGCCTCCATTGACTTGAGGTACATACTATGCTTTTCGTCTGTCCACTCCGAAGACATCAGTTGACTTCCCATTAAGTCCTGCAAAAACAAGATAGTGAAAGGAAATCCTGCAAAGAGCAAGCACAAATGCCCAAGAGAGTAAACAAGAAGATTATATAACTTCATATTCTCACAGATGCAAATTATAACAGGGTAGAAGCATTTCGACCAAGAAACAACACAAAATAACATCTATGGGTGAACTGACGATTGACGAATAAAGCATCCAAGAGACATAAATCACAGAGCGCATTATACCTATTTAAGCTATTATCTAAACTGAACACGGAAGGCTTCTCCTTTTACAGATTTTGAACTAAACACTTATTGTGAGCATTTTAAGAAATTATTCTGGATGCAAAATCCAAATGGATTTAGGAATTTAATTCCTAACTGATGTCATAACAAACAGAAGCCCCTCTCATGCCTACTTCAAGGACATAGAACGTGAAACGTAGACAAACAGGACACCGAAAGAGAGATCCAAGATTATATAATGCTAATCAGAGTACATCTGTCAGACCTTTTTCGGAACTTCTGGACTTTAATAGGAACTCTTAACACCAAGACGCGGAGACATTCAACATGCTACACATTATGTTAAATAAGCTAATACATGGATTAGCATCACTGTAACCCCACAAAAGATACATCAACAATTCAACACTGCCCATTTTGTTCAATATTGGGAGTCAAGGGAATCCCTCAACCCAATAGATACTCCCTTCTCTACGCCAAGTCTGACAAATCGAGCAGCAAACCACACACTGAGCCCTCTTGATCACCTCAAGAGATTTGTAGACAAGTTACTCGTTATCCTTCTGAGTTCATACCTATCCTAAGCTTCTTAAACAAGTCAAATGTACCATCTTTATAGAAGATAGTAAGAGATAACCGTCTTCGGCAAACATTAAACTTCAACCTTTGGGTTGTCCCAATATTGTTGTCACCTTCCAAACACATTGGTGTTTGGCACAGATTCTCTGACCCTCAAATTCTCAATATTAGAATGTCTTCTCACAATACTTTCACTTATCCCAATGACATAAAAGGGAGGAAAACCTAACCATATGGAGTAATTCTTATCAGCAAACTGGGGGTAATAGTGTACTCCCCCATCATAGATTATATCCATACTCCAAAAAAGGACAAACTAAATCATCATAATGCACCACAATCCACTTCTGCTTTTTCTAGAGTCAATTTTCTAGACTTGGACCATAATCTCACAAAAATTACTTTTGACTTAATTATTTAAAAATACTACCATTAGCTTTGTTCTTGTATGAATTGCCAACACCCCTGTAATAATTTCTTAATTATTTTTAATATAAAATATATAATAATAACAGTCAAAGTAAATGCATTATTCAAATAAAAAATAACCTGGACATATATGTATGCACAAATCAAAATTTGACCATACCAATAATCAATCATTAAACATAAGATAATTATAAAGTAAAACAAATAAGATGAAATAAAACAAAGCCACCAAAACATAAAATACAAAAATGATCAATTCAAAACTTGAACTCAAACAAAAATAAATAAATAAAAACAAAAAATACCCACATCATATTTTTCCACAAAGATCAAAACTTGATCAAATTTAAACCAACACATAACAAAAAACAACTTAGATAAAAATACAAAAAATACCCACATCATATTTTTCCATAAAGATCAAAACTTGATCAAATTCAAACAAAAAAAACCAACTTAGATAATAATACAAAAATAAAAACAAAAAATACCCACATCATATTTTTCCATAAAGATCAAAACTTGATCAAATTCAAACCAAAACATAACAAAATAAATAACAACAAAAAATACCCACATCATGTTTTTCCATAAAGATCAAAACTTGAACAAAAAAAATACAAAATTTTAAAAAATTTACCAAGCTAGACATAGAAATCTCCTCTTGTTCAACAAAGCCAGGATCAAAACCACCGCCACCATCACCAGCAGATACCTCAGAGCACTGAGAGCTGCTCATTGCACCAGCCATCATAAAATAACAATAAAGTTATCTAATATTGATTAAAATAGATATTTATTTGTGGGTGTTTGAGGGAAAGAAAGAGAGAAAGGAGAGAGAATGGAATACAAGAGAAAGAAAAATATGGGCTGTGGGACAGAAAAGAGCATTTTAGACTTGAGTTGGCAGCACTTTATTACACGTGTCATATAAATATCCTGTGTGTACAGATATTTTGTTTCATTTTTTTCTCACTAGGAAATAAATATCCAACCAGACTGAAAGAATGAAAGAAAAGTGACGAAGAAATATCTAAAACTGAATAAATATCTTTGTGAGTCACTAAAACAGTGTACTTCTTGTGTGGTGTCGTCTGTCTATCTCTCTGCTTTTTGTTGTTTTGTTTGACTTTTATGTCTATTCTTAGCATTTCAAATTCTATTTTTATACTACTTGAATTTATTTGAGTACGTTATTCTGTATTTCTGTTAGACTGTTTTATTTTAGGGCAAATGTTTTTATAAGAGAAATTCAGAAAAATACGTATGAGACTAGAATACTAGATATGCATTTGCTATCCAAAGAATTTCTTTCTCTTACTTTGGGGCCGCACTTTTTTTTTTTTTTTGAGGTGTTTGGTAGTTTTTTCAAAAGTGCTTTAACCGAAACCATTTTTCAAAAAAAAATGATTTGAAAGCTGTTTTTTCACCTCACTTATTCCACAGGTCACAGTTGTACGTGAAATCTCTTTCAGCCATAGCTGCGGCACCTCACAGCTAGCACATCCTACAGCACAACACTTGACAGCAACCCCAAACTCACCCCCCCCCCCCAAAGGTAAAAACAGTAGCCTC
>ONZK01000862.1:57301-75143 GCA_900322385.1 Pharnaceum exiguum | reverse complement strand
TCAGTTTTAGTACGAATAAAATTAGTCTCTTTTATAGTAAGATTCTATTCAGTTATGAGAATAATTGTTCCAAGTTTAATGATCATATGGAACTACATAGAATTGTGTTCGTCAAGATGGAAAGATCAATATCAAAACCAGACATTCTTCAAATCCAGTTCAGTTCAGTCAGACTTTCGCAGTTTAGGTTGTAACTTGCGAAGGTCATAAGTTTTGATCCTTATATCCATTGATAGTTATTAATACATCATTGAAAAGGTCTTACCATATAGTTTAGTTTGGTATTGATAGGGTTTTGATAAGTGTTTGGTGTCAAAACAATTAAACAAAAAATTTAGTTTTTTTCAATTTAGTTTAGTTTAGTTTAGTTCAGTTTTATTTATTTCAATTCGGTTCAATAAAGTTCAGCTCTAAAGAATGGGCTCATAGAAGGAGATTTCGTGAAAAGGCTGCTAAATTGAAACTAGCGATGAAAAGGAAGCCGTTCGATAAGAGAGGGATAATAGCAATTACTTTTTGTAATCGAATGTATTTTGCTATATTGATTTTCATATCTTATTGATATCAATTTCAATTGATGATGATATATGACTATTATTTAATATAATGAAAGCTCTCTTTTTCCTTAAAATAAAAATATAAGACTAGACGAGGGGTGTTATTAATGTTTACTAGGAGTCGTTAATATTTATCCGAGTATATCATTTATTATTCGTGAAGGTCTTCTTTTAGTGTGTGTATCAGCCATCACAAATTGAGAAGATATGAGCTTACGGACCATCTAAAACAAATAAAGTACATTTATAAAAACCAACTAATTAAGGTTGGTCTTATTGTTGGTTTGTAAACCGGATTCTTTGAGGATCCAAGTTCAAGCCCAAGCCAACTGATGTAGGTCTCTTCTCTTCTCTTCTCTAGACCGTAACTGGGTCTTGAATGCTTACTTATCTAATAAAAACAACTCTTTATATCTAATGGCTTGTAAATTAAACTACACAAAATATTACCGCCAAAGAAATTAGAATGGTTCATTTGATTTTCGAGGTTTTTTTCTTGTTAATTAAAGAAAAGACAAATTTTCAATAGTCACACCTCACTAGGCATATGACATATACAAGCAAAATTAACGCTAAAAATTTCTTCGAATCTAACTTCTTTGTCATCAATGTTGTCTTCTTTGCAACATTTTTGCAAAAGAGCTATATATAACTTTGAGAAATGTCTTATTTCGATGTTCCTCCACCTGTCAAACAAGTGGTGCAGTTATCAACTAGATCTTGGAGGATGAATTCAAATAGCTGATCAATTTAGCTAACAATTTGTCTAGTTCACTATTTTGGTTTACTAATCTCTTTGTCCCGAAAATTTTTGTACATTTTCTATTTTGCGTGACTCATACAGTTCTATACACTTTCATTTTAAAAAAAAGTTTTTTTTGTATGGTTCATATTTTTTTTATTAGTTTTTTTTTGAGAAATCTCAATCACATACCTTCATTGCAAAAAAAAAAGTGCAAAAAATAACTGTGAAGATTATTTCCAGGACGGAAGGATTAGTAGTTTTCGTATTTATGTGTTTGTTTTTCATTTTCGCCTAAATTTCTTGAGCACTCTCTTGCTGACTCTTCCATAACTCCACTTGTATTTATGCATCAATGACTGTAACAGTACAAGACAGAGTAAACTGGGAAATTTCTGCACATTCGCAGCCCACTATGACACTATCTGCCTACCTGGCCTTGCTCTTTTCTATACATTTCCCGACTCCCAACACTCCCAAGCCCAATGGCTTAACTCGAGTCCAAAACCGTTGTGCAGTTGTGCAGTTGTGCCCGTTGGAACACACGCAAATAGGACAAGAGAAAGGACAAATTAGCATCCAGTGTAACTGCATGTATTTGCTAATTTCCTACTGTAGGTCTTAGCATACGTACTTACGTAGTAGTGAGTGTAGTACTATAGTAGTGTACTAGTGTACATTGATAATTCGATATAGACACTTCTGTAGTTTTGTCCAAACAAACTGTTTTGGTTATGAGATCTTCTTAATTATAACTAAATTTAATCATCAATTGTACCTAAATCCTAACTATATGAGATGATCTTACTAGAGGCCCGTGAAGTGAGCTAATAGTGTCGTGAATTACTAGTATAAAAATTATTCATAATAACTTGTGTGAACCAGTTTTATACATGAGATATGATTATTAATTGTAGAAAAAGTTGATTAATGATCCATCGATGGTCGTCAATGACGACGTTAATTATTAATGGCACCGTCTCACACATAATTTCGAAGAACCTTGTAAATATAAGTCTCTTTTCCAATCAAATTCATCCAATGACAAAAAGAAAAAGGAAAAGAGACCGAGAACAACCAAAAAATCATAATCATAGTTTAATTTTTACTAACAGACAGTAGAAACTAAGAAAAGGCATCAAAGGCCAAAAAATGGAGAATCTTCATCATATTTTTATACATGGTGCACTTACCGTTACTACATAAAAAAATTCAACAAGGACATTATTTTTATATATGCTTAAAAGCCGTAATTGGGTTTAAACAATCGATCTCTTAAAGCAGCTAGCCTAGACTTCTTTTTTTCAGGCTCATCAACAACAACTTGATCACTTTCTTTCTCCTCATCATTTGATACTACATCACCTTCAGAAGCAAAAGCAGGGTGAGTAAATATACACTTCAAGAGCTGAGTACCCCTAAGAGCATTAGTCAATGGCAAGTGCCCTTCAGGAGGAACACCTTTACTAATATCAATGGTGTTATCATCAGTTTTCTCTTGTGGAGGAGGGTTGAGCTCCCACATGAACTCATTAGGAAATGCCCTATAGTTATATTGCTCAACTTCAGTGTCAAGCTTCTTCATCCACCCAACTTTCTTGAAAAAATCTGTATAGTCTTTGTTCACCTTAAGCCATATCTTTTTTTGCACACTGTAGCCATACTTCCCATCACTGTACTTCAGCCAAAGCTCGTCAATAGCCTTAAGTTCTTCCTTGTTGATGAACTGTACCTCAGAGAAAAACACGTAGCCTCTCTTGATGGCAGCTTCACCAGCTAGTATGATGAGTAAGCGCCTGGTGACTTCGTCGGCTTGGCGAAAGTCTTGGGAAGTTAGGTGTTTTTCGAGGGCCTCGAGGGTGAAGTCAGCAGCATCCTGTGAGGTTTCAGGTGTGATTAAGGTGGTGGTGGTGGCTGATATAGAGAATGTAGGATGAGATGATAGTGATAGAGTACTTGTAGGGTGTTTGAGAGAAAAAGAAGAGGAGGAAGGGAGAGATGCGCAGTCTAAAGAGTGTCGCCGCGGGCGACGGTCGAGGCTCGTGGGGGTAGAGTGGTGGTGGTAGTGTTGTTGGCGAATACTAGCCATGTAGAGACTAGTGTAAACAATGTGGTGATGGTGGAAAGAAATGACAAGTGGTAAGCTGCTTCCTAGAGCGTAAGGGAGTGTGCTAGAAGTGAGGTTTACGTTGGTGTATTGGTGTGGAAGGGGGGGATATAGTGATGACAAGTGGGAAATATGGGAGAGTAATCTAATAGGATTGAAAGATTGGTTTTGATTGGTTGGGAAAGGCTGAGGTGGGATTGTCTCTCTCTCTTTCTATATCTCTATCTTGTTTCCTAGCATTTGCTAAGCTGATGGAATTGTGGTTGATATGAGAAAATGTGTTCAATGCAAGTTTCTGGTGGAGAATCGATGGTGAGGACAGTGATGCTGATTTGTGATGCATGTATGTTGGGACAATTGGACAAATGAAAAGTGTAAAGCATGCAAAGTTTCTCATAATGAGGATGTTAATGAAAAAAAGCTAGGACAAGTGACTTCATCACAGATGTTGGGGTGACAATTGACACAATGTAACTTGGGAAAAAATCGTAACAGAATACATAGCCAATTGAATGCATGATCACACATTCACACTTCTGTGGTATTAGCTAGTTGTGAAAACTGGCAACACTGATGACCAACTGAATGCATAATTAAGAAAAATTAAGCACACATGATCTAATTAACATGGTCCGCACCTATAGTCCTGGTTTATGTGTCTAGGCTAAGGCTCTGTCCTTTAGAACAACACCTGACTCTCACTTTCTCTATCTCAATTAATTAGTAACTTTAGTTTTATGAAGGAAAATACTTCATTAACTTTAGAGAGATAAGGGTGAATAACGCTACCGGGTTTTGACCCGATGGGTTACTCTAGCAATCTCCACGTTGGTGTACCCTCTACGAAGACTCCACTAAATGGTTGCAAGGATTGTCTTCACTAACAATGCATGTTTAGTTAAAATACTTCACATCTCCTAATATAATTAAGATCCATGATCCCCTCATCTAATCAGGTTGCTATCATTTCCCTTAATTGGGATCCCATAAACACAACGTTTCTAAACTACCAAGTTTAGACAATAGACTATCCTGTATACCTGAGGACTCCTTCCACAGTTCCACTCAAGGGCCACAAATAGCAGCTCACTTCCCCTAACCACCAAATAGAAAAAAAGAGTATACTCGCACTTAATCTAAACTCTATGAGACTACATATTTGGTGGTTTCTTTTGTAGGACTTGCTGACTTGTCGAACATGCATTAACTTTTTCTTACTTAATCCAAAAGACTGTGTTTCCGCTTGTGTTTAGGGAGGGAAATAATCGGTAATTGGATAGCGATTAACAGACACCAATGTTATAGAAAGGTCATTTGAAATGCTTTATAACTTGGGGAAATCAGTAAATTCTCCAATGCTACCAGTTAAAGAGTATGCATCAAGGGAAGCTTCTCCTATCTTCACTCATTAGTGGTACACTTGAAAGTAGGATCTTAAACACCTCCTTCGCTTACCTCTAGAATCTATGCAGAGGTAAGAGGTCTTTGTTCATGTTTCTCGCACTATGAACATGCTCCTTTTAATGCAACATTCTTCTCCATTAATACATGCATAAACTCTTACATAAACAAATGTCTTCTCAGGCGAACATCCACCTCAACTCTTCTTCGTGCACCTCCTAGCCAACTAAAAATGGCCTTGTACATACTTTTTTTTTTACGTTTTCCTTGATTGCCGAAATGGCGAAATGCCACTTCATTTATGTGTCTATATTGCAGTACATAAATGAGATAACTCCCGACAGTGTTAGTGTACTACTAGCCTACTAGTGTCGAGTGCGAGCTTTACCAACTTTTACATTATTTCCCCGCTTGAGTTCTCCCAAACAACTTACTGTAATTGGTGCCTAAAAATAAGACAGCATTCGCTACTGTTACGTTGTTACCGGATTTCATATATACTTTTCGGAAGCAAGTATTGATAGCTTCCGAGCTTAAAATTCTAGATTCAAGCTATCAACTGACTTCTCATCTGTGTAGTTTCCTATCAACTGTCAGCTCAGTCATTTGACAAGCTTCACAGAAGCCCTAATAAAGGACTTTAACAGTTGTAACTAAGATGAATACATGTGCATCAAATAACCAAGTCTACCCTGCCATTATGGCGCCATAACAAATCAATCCCCACAACTATGCTATCATAACAAGGAGAGCTTTACAGATGATCATATATAGCAGAAAACCACAATCAGGAAAAATAAAGGTCGTTCTCAGAGCATGCCCCCAGGACAGCGACGGATGGTGAGCATAATTTAGTATTGTCACAGGGCACAACAGGTTACCGGGAAGACCCACCGAGAGTCATGACTATTCCGATCCTGGAATATAGTCAAAAAGAAGAATCAAAATTTCTTGAACTGGAAAAGGAAAGAACCTCAATGAAAGTAAACAACAAATGTTGCAGGAGCAGTAATTGTAATTTGGATTTCTCAAAGCTGGTATCTCCAAAAACAAGAATTGGGAGAGGCATGTTCGATTGACAGGGATGATGGATGGCTTGAACCTTAAAGGGGATGTACTCATAATGTACACTGGTTAATAGTGAGCTTCAGGCTCAGATAAGAACTCATAAGAGTTCAGCTGGATCATCTCATACTGAGAGAAATATAAAACAAGACAGACCGGTTGTACATCCATTAAGTTCCTCAATGAGCTACTTAGGTCTAAGAACAATGGGCGGTAAGAGAACAATTACTCTTTAGTATCATTGATTTCTGGCTCAGAATGTTTTCACTATATCTTATTTTCTTCTTCTTTTGCACCTATTAATTAGGTTGATAACTAGGGCAAAATATCGAAAAAACACGAAGCACTCAATGAGGGAATGAGGTGGTAAGTCAATGCAGCAAATCACACCATAATTCTGTCACCAGAAAACCCCCTTAATAAGCCCACATCAGGTCAAAGAAAAGACATGAACTCATAGACACAAGAAACAAACAGCAGAACAGAGACATACTTACCAGAGTAAAGAACTTAAATCAATCACTAAGCACAGGGGCAAAGCCTTCTTGTATGCTGATGTGCTCCATCACAAGAGAACATTGCCTGTGACTTCGTGTATAAGCATGACCCAGGATTCTGCAGACAGTTGAAAAAAAATATAAAAAACAAGTTATGAGGACTAGAGAAGAGCATCATTGTTACCACCATATATGATTCCGTCAGAGCAGCCTGTGACCCAGAACTCAGATTTGTAAACACATTATTCCATTAAACAAGCATCCAGAAATCAAGAGTGAAATCATCCTATACATATATCACTAAATTCAGTTGTATCATTCACAGTAAAAGGTTTGTACCATCTCATGAGTCATGGTACATACTTCCGAGTCCCGAGTACAAACAGTTTTCATAAGTAAATAACTTTGTCATGCAAAAATCAGGAACAACCACACCTACTTGTTTCTTGTTATTATTCATCATCACTATCATGGCCCAATGTATCTAAACTCTAAAAGCATCTGTTAATGCAAGGTAGGGGGTACAGTATAAGCAACATTATCTTCAGTAAACGGATTTGTCATTTTAGGGTTCTATTCCTGTTAAATGTAAGCATCCAACTGAGGCAAAGATCATAAAAACCATGAGCATGAGTTTCTAGATTTCAGATCAAATTTTCAGTTAGTGGACTATTTATCAGATGCTCTTCTTACAAACCTTTTAGGTGACAACAGCAGGAAAATGGATCCAAAAAAAAAAGAAAAAGAAATTAGGACTGTAAGAGTTGGACTATACCAGATGCTTAGGTGCATCATCAGCAACTTCAGCTGGTTGATCTGGCCCAATGCTCGCTAAACACCCTCCTCTGCAGTTCATATGTTTCTGCATACTATTTTTCCAGGTAAAACAAATAAGGGCCAAACATGCACAGCCGAAAACAAACAAAAGAGGAAGTGGAACTAGTTCAGCAAGTTTGGAGTAGAAAGAAACAAGGATCAACGTCTAACACCATTCATGAAAAGGTCATGAAAAGGGTTAAAATAGGGAGGATACAGATGATATCAAAAAAGAAAAGAAAAGAGCGCATGGAGTGAAACAGGTATCTGAAGTTCAAGACATCAGCGCCAGTTTTTAATTTGAAGTACGTAAGGAGCAGGCGCATTGTTACTTGGGTTGGAAGTGATCCCAAGTCTACCATGGAATTTGATTGGTGCATTACCATCTCCGGTAGCACCCTTCTACCAGAGCGAACTTGAACAACAATAAACAATTACAGAGTAATATTTTTCGAACGCCTCATTTTGTTTCCTATCAGTCCTATCCTATTCCTATCTCATCTTTGCCAGAGGATGAATCCGTCAACAGAATCGACAACATGATATAGATCAGAAAAAGTTCAAAAACAAAAGTTCCCCAAAGAAGAAAAGAAGCCTTTACAAGAAAAAGGGGTTCCTATTCCTGTTTCAGCATTTTGTTCGCCTTATTGGTTGTTATAGACTTACTCCACTGCATCACTCTTATACATGATTTTTGTAGATAACTCGAGAAAATCGTGGTGTACTCGCATTCAAAAGAGACTAGTTCAGTGTTGCAGCTTACATTTCACATTGATTGAGCACCAAAAGCCTGCTTGGGACACATGACTTCCCACTCAACTTGCAGACAGAATCACACGATTCACCCTGCCTGTTTCATCAATAAAGAAACACACAAAAAACATTCATCTTCCTGTACTCTACGGATTTAATCACACAACACCAAAGTCAGTAGTCAATGAAAATGCATATGGATATGAACATAAGGTCATACCGCCCAACAACAATACTGATGCCAGACAGTCTAGATTCCACCAATACATCGGAGGACCCTGTTTATTAGCACAAAATTTGACATGATAAGAGTCAGCATCATCGGAAAAAAAGACCTTCTCAAAGATATACCAAAGCAGAGCATAAAGATGATGCACTACACTGAATCACAAAGCACATTCCTCTGAAAGTTGACACAATAACATTTAAACAAGCCCTTAAAGATCGCAATCCCATCCTCATCGTCAATTTAGAATTTACACTGACACTAACAATTGACTCCAAATGAAGTGAGATTGGGTTTTCATCGTGTTTAGCTGAGCGAGCCACAAACTAAGCAACTTTGGAACCTATCAGTCACCGCCCACATTTTATGGAATATGGAGTATAGAGCAATATAGATGCACTCATAAGTAACATTTAGCAAGAAGACCAAACAACAATGCAGTGAATGAACAGAAAATACCGTATAAAACTCTCTGTAGGTCTCAGAATTATCGAGTGCTAAATGCAGACTTTAGTTTTTAACATATACAACATTGAGACAGAAACAAGTTGCCACACTGTTTATTAATAAAACAAATATTCCAGGTTTTAAGGGAAAACGAAACTGTATCCCAAAATAACAATAATCAGCAAGCAGGATCATTAAGAGTGGAAACACTGATATGGTATATTACTCACCAGACGAATTTGTTGGCAAAGAAAAGCAGTGATGAAAATCACTAAGGTAAGCATTTTCATGAACCTGAAAAGAAGGAGCTGAAATCACTTAGATAACAGACCCAATATCAAATTTCAATTTTAGTTACAACCACAACAGCATTACGCAGTCTGTAGACAGCTGATCCTTTTTCAATTTGCAAGTGAAGTCTATAACCCTCTTGGGGCAAAATGATAGCACGGGCTCACAAAGGCAAATACCTCAAAAAGAAAATTATGACACATGAAAAATTAACAAGTACTCCCTCCGTTTCAAGATCTTTTTCCCCTATTCGTCATTTGGATGTTTCACATCTTTTCCCCTTTCTCTTCTTAGCAAGTTGTTTGTGAAAATTTGACAACTATGTCCTCAGACATTAGGCAAATGTGCATGTCCCCCACCTCCTTCTTTTGTCACACAAGGGATAATTGGGTAAAATTTGGGTTTCCTTGGTCTTTGCGCCATTTTGAAAGGAGATGAAGATAGTGAAACTGAGGGTGTAAGAGCTTAAATAATCTGTAAATAGTTACACCCTTTGATGAATCGCCACCCTAATAATCAGTTAATCACACATGACTTCATGTGTCAAGCTTCTCCTTCACGCACACACATGCCCGCCCACGCATACATACACACAGAGCATGCGCTATTGTATTAATCTCCAAATTTCATCACAGAGGAGCGTAACATACCACACTTTCAGAGTTGTGACGGCATCTTCCAGCACAGTAGTCAAAAAGAGATTTGTAAGTACCTGCAAAAACCCAAAAAGAAGCGGTATACAAGTCAAATTTACATCCTACAAGGATCCCAAAAATTGATTAGGTGGGTAACAAGCCAATGGTCTATGTCTTATGGACCAGCAATGCTCCCCTTTAATGAGCAAGTAGCAAAATCATTAGTTTTGACTTCATTGTATTGATATTTGAAATGCACAAACAAGCACAATAATTCATCAAATTTAATGATACAATTACAGTATAATACTTAAGACAAGAGGTACAACAAAAAATATCTGAGGGTTTAAAAAGGTTTAAAGAATAAAACGGACAAAAAGAGCTGCGGGGCGGTGTTCAAAATTATCTGTAACTGAACAACAGAACCGAGACACCAAAAAGCGGTTGCCGTACCAAAGTTTCCCTTCTGATAAACTTTTCAGTTTCAGAGTTAAGCTATGTTTCACAAAATGTAACTTTGCTGTGGGTTGAAAGCCATAATTAGTGAAGAAGAAGGATGATTAAATAAGTTCAAGACTAACTATTAACAGGTAGCATTCAGTAAGACCACATGGCCACAATTCAGTGGCAGTGAAGGCTTTACAACATTAAGGATTAGAGTTACAACTGTGCACCTGCAGTCTGTGCCTTGGCAATCTTAACATGTACTGCCGACTCTTTACGCGTCTGAGAAAACAAACAAAAAAGAAAATCGCTAACTTTCTGTTGAGCAAAAATTACAGGTAGTTGAAAGGTAATGAGTTAGGTGAAAAAGATAAAACACCTGTGATGGATTTAGGCAGCAAGAAACACAAAATTCATAGGAATTGCAGCATTGTGAAATGAGGTTGCATCCCCTGCACACAAGAAGTCAAGAATAGACCTACTCTGTCAAATGGTACAAAAATCATTCTGGATGAGAACTGATGAAGGAACCAACTCACTGACAAGAGTACTGATCTCCTCTGCGAGGGCAACAGCGTGATTCAGGATCAACAGATAGAGCATCGCAGACATAGCCTACAATGTATCAAACAGAATGAGGAAATCCTGCAGGGGAAAAACTTGGAGGCAAAGTACATATAAGAAACAACCAGTAGTGAACTCCCACAAAAATAACTTCTCCATTATTTAAACTATCTACTCAAACTAGAAGCTGACTTCTGAATTAGGGATGGCGTTAAACCCATCTAAACTCTATGCAATCATATGAGAATCCAATAGTCGCATCTTTTAGCAAGGACAAACCGCTATCGTCAGTCAATAAATATCTCCCTTGAACTGTTTTCCTGCATGCATGTACTTGTAAACCAACACCTCTCCTGGAAAGAAAGAACATCACTAAGATATTACTCAAGACTATACGAACAATAACAACATGAAAAGTCCACATTTCATCACTCAGCCGTGAAAGAAAAATGAAAAGCAAGACAAGTAGCATATCCAGGACACATAATCATATGAAAGAAGCTACAGCTTAGACATCACTGCAAGTCAGCAACTTTCAGTTTCAACTTAGCTATAATTCATAACTAAGCACATACAAAAAAATCTTTATCAGATAGAACCTCCCAACCTGCAAAGACCCTGCAAATGACATAGAAACCCAACACCCATATATTCGCATACCAACTGCCCACCACCTCCAATTTAAATTCTGAAGTATTCTGAACAATGACTAAATGCCTACTAACAGTTGGGGACACATACTTGAATCATAACCTTGCAAAAACGACATGAATGCCCCGCAACAACTTCACAGTACCTTTAACATATACAAAATTCAGTAGGATCCAGCTCAATTAGCTTCACTCCAAATTCCTACCAAGAAGCAATAATACGGTAAGACCACATCAAGATCCTTGTAGGTACACCCCAACACTTACGTTGCTCAGCATGACACCTCGTCACCGCTGTCCAAAATCCCTCATAAAATCACTCACCACTCCCGTCACTCACAAATGCGTACACCGATGGAGCCAGAAAACATTCCCACACAACCTCGACAATCACCTTTTGCTTTTCAAAACACAGGTGTTGAGCACTTAACTGTCCAGCTTACTTGTTAGTTGTTACCATTCTACAAGATACCAAACCCAACTCCATTCTCAATGAAAACTCCAACCATACGACCTTCTCCAGTTCATCACTTGACATAGTCTAAATCTAGGACATCCCACCAAACTAAGCCCATGAAGGTTGACCCTTAACACCACAAAGTCACAATCTTTTCAAAATCATTACTTCAAAAACCTTCACCTCACCCTCACCAAAGGGGCTATTGGGTATTTTCCCTCTTGGGTTAATACCAAAATGCCAAATCTTTAATTTCCCACATAGCATGCATACATTAGTGTCATCTCAAGCATCATTTCTCTGGTTTTAGCTTAATTCAAAGGCAATATTAAAATAACATATTCTAACTAACTTAGCTATATGATCACATAACCAAACCTCAAAAAGGGAAAATCACAAATTTTATATGGGTTTTTCAAGATTTGTCTAGAAACCCAGTTGGGTACCTAAATGATCAAAGCAAAACAAAAGAAATGAAGGGTCATGATGACACAAATGAGAAGAGGGGGAGAGAGAGAGAGGGATCGAACGAACCTTGTAGCTAGAGCTAAAGGAGGGAAGTGAGTGAGGAGAAGACAGGAGAAGATGATCACCAACGGAAATAACTGTAAGACTTTCATCCCTGGCTCCCCGCAGTCCATGAAGAATTAATTCTTTGATCGAAGACCCTTTTGCTAGTACTTAATTTTATTTTCTCTTGGTACATTTTTTTATTGCAGGCCCGGTTCAATAAAGCTTCGCTCCAACTACGTCCGGACCCGGCTCATGTGGCACACCTGTCAATGGTGAGTGAGTCTCTCAATGAGGATCTCTACATACGCTCTATACCTCGCTTTAGCGGAATGGAGTTACTTACTAATACAACCAACCCACATTGATTTTCTCTTGGTATTTTTTACTAGTAAAATAGTTGTATTGTTTTTTTCTTTTAATCAGATAGATAGTTGTATTGTTGCAAAGAACGAAATGAATATTCTTCTATAAGAATTAATCCAAAAAATAAAACGAAAGGAATTATCAAAAATTATAAGAGCAACAAAACTTGTGGATTTGTTTTCTCTTTTATTTCTTATGAATATAGTCAAGACATATTTTTTTAAATAGGTACATCAATACAATCAAGACTGTTCCGTATACATGTATCATATGTATGCGACAATTTGTAATTATTCGAAGTGATGAATATCATGTCTATACCCCTTTCTTGATATGGACTACAGAACACTTACATCATTGATTTCTGATAACATAAAGGATTTCTTTCGGTACTTCTAAGATTGGTGTGTTGACAACTAGTAGTGTAGTTTTTTAGTCAAAGTTGGTAGTAGACTTATTTGGTGAAAAGTGTATTCGCCAAAACTACTTTTGGTGAAATACGTTTGGCAACAAGGAGAAAATTACACTATAAAACTATTAACTGATATTACTGATGCACAAAATAATTGCCACCTAATAGCTCTTTATCTTAAGTGCTTTATCCCAAATAAGGCCTTATTGAGTGAGATTAGCAACATCCAAACTCTTGTTGGACGAATTTTTCTCAAAAAGTATTACACCTACATACTAACAAAGGTTTGGTTATTTGTTTCCTGTCCAAAATTGCTATAAATAATGTTTGAGGTTGTATTCCATTGGACAATAATAAAGCTTTCTATACTGGTCAAGTGGTCATTGTTAAGTTGTAAAGAAAATGACAATAACTTAGTATCAAATTATTATAGATGTGGTGTATTTACAAAAAATATACGTCTTAAATTTACAAATGATATATATGTCTTACTTAGTAAATATACAGTACCCCATCTGAGATGGGATTAGGTTGAGATGTTGTTGTTGTTGTACTTTGTAAATATTCATTTTTATCTCACTTTTGACACTACTTTTTTTTTAAAATAAAAAATAAAATTGTTGTTCAATTGCAACCCACATGAATCGATATCGACTATCAAGATTAATCTTTGTAAAACAATAACAACAGCAATCCCAGTAAAATCCCATCTCAGATAGGGTATTGAGGGAGTCTGATGTATGGAGCATTACCCCGATCTCGAAAGATTGAGAGACTGTTTTCAAAGTGAATCAAGATTAATCTTTGTATAAAGATTATTTCCTCATGTATAAGTTTCTTATTAAAAAAATTCCCTCCAAAGCACAGTTTGATTACTAATGGTATACGCCGAAAGTATTAGAGGATAGGTTTGTGAAGACTTACCTCTACTCAAATAGATATAACTCTTCTTTTTTAAACAAAATACAACCGGAAGAAAACGAATTCATATAAATTAGATAAAGCAAAAAACAACCATAGAAGAATGTATAGGGTGGAAGGATAATAAATTGTTAAATAAAAGAGTGAATACAAATTAAATTGTACCAAATAGAAAGGTGAAAAGATTTTTTTTTGATGGAATAGTTGTAGAAAACTTAAAACAAAAAGGTGGAAAATTGTGGAAATTTTGGTCCTGTTTGGGTAATTAGCAGATAGAAGAAGCAGATAGTAGTTAACAGATTGATGTGAGAGAGAAGATGACAAAATTACTCCCTCCTATTCATAAAGTCGTTCCGTTTTGAGGAAAAGCACACATTTTAAGAAAGCTTTAAAAACACTGTTTTGCCCCCAACAAGTGGTGAAGTGAAATGAGGCCATGTGCATAAAAATATGGAGGGAAAGGGAGCTTCCTGGAGAATGGTTACACAAAAATGCCGCCAAAAACATCATCTACCACCAAAATATTCAACATTGGCTCTCAAACTATAACCAAATTTTACAGTCCTAAACTTTTAATATGAAGAAGGAACTCAATTGTCCCATTATACATAAAAATTAGATGGCAATCCCAGAACATCGACTGCAAAACAGAGGCAGCAACAACAGTGGCAACAATAGTGGCAACATCACCTCACACATCACAAGCCCAGCTTACATCGCAAGCTCAGTTCAAAGGCATCCACTGAATCAAAAATAAAGACAAGCCCAGATTAAAGAGAGAAATGAGAAAAACAGTAAATCAAACATAAACACAAACCCACGGCATGAACAATTTTAAGCCATTGATGGACAACACCACCAAAGATCAAGTTGAACATATATTTTATCAACACAAGTTAATTGAAAAACAAAAGCTACTGACAGAAATTATAAAAGCACAATAAGTCATAAACTCAATTTGAAAAGAAAAAAAAGAATGTAAAAATAAAACCTTATCATATAAAAAAAATGATATGACACATATTGGGATCATAACATAAACATACGAAATAAAAAAAGAATAAAAAAAGAAAATAACATCACATAAAGAACAATGATTCAATGAAAACATTACTGGATCTAACATTAAAATTATGTCCACAGTACTACATAAGTTTATTAACAACAACTAAAGAACACATCAAAAAGTTCAATAAATTGCAAAGATCAAATAAATCATGCAAAATCAAAAACATGCAAGGCAAACTAAAAAGGATTTACAAACATAAAACGAAATGGAGAGACAGAGTAACTTACGAATGATAAATTGATAAAAAATTGTTAACCGATGACAAAGTGAAGCCCAGATCTGAAATACAAGATATTGGGGGTTTTGTGAAAGGGAGAGGGAGGTAGGCCGAGACTATATGTTTCGGGTTAGAGAAAAGAGAGGCAGAGAAGGCAGAGAAGGAGAAGGCAGAGAGGGACGAACGCAGAGAAGGAGATGAGGGAAGAGAGAGAGAGTGGAATTGGGAAGAGCTGAGAGAGAAGGCAGAGACAATGGGAGCGGTGGGTGAGTGATTGAGAGGAGAGAGGGGGGTCAGTCAATAGAGGGAGGGGTAAGACTGGTATTTACAGAAAAAAAAAGAGCTCAATTATTGGAAATGGAACAAATTTTTGAATAACTTAAAAATGAGAAATGGAACGACTTTATGAATAGGAGGGAGTATAAATAGTAGATTCAATAGTTGATTTATGTGAGACAGATAAAGACAAGATATGCTAAAACAGCAGATATGAGATTTCTACCCAAACAGGGCCTTTACCAATATTCTTCAGTATATACAGTAGAATTTTGAAAAAATTGTACAAAACTCCCCCGATTTTGAGTTTGTACAAAATTCCTAAACTTTTTTTTTGTAAGAAAATCCCTTATATTAAGTTGACCTTTGTATTTTACTCCATTTGACCGATTTAGAAAATTCATTCCCAAAATTCCCCAAATCAGTTTTTTCTTTCTTTCTATTTTGCCTTTCTTTCTTCCTACACCAATTTCACTTCCTTAATATCATCTTCCTACACCATTTCATCCCCAAAATTCCCCCAAGTATAAATTATTTTTCTTTTGTCCCCTCTTTGAGCTCATTTCTCTCACCTAAAAATATCAAGGCTGCTAACACAAAAACTCAACAAATAAAATTAAAAGGTGAAAAGGGAGGATACAAAGATGAAAATTTCATCAATGACAATTGTTATTTGCACTCTAAGATCCTATAGCAAAGTCGAATGGGCCTTTGTAAAGAAGATATATGTACTTTTTTTATAATACACCCTGTTGTGGTGGTTGTTGTTGTTGTTGTTGGGGTTCCCTTTTATCTTCATTTTGGTAATTCGAAATTAGCCATCACTTACTAGTTGAAAAGAGAAGAAAAAAAGAAATAAGAAGGCAACATGATCATTTAATAGACGAAGGAGAAATACAATATGGTGGCTATGGAGGTGGAGAAATAGTCGAGTTCATGGCAACTCAGACATCATTCCCCCCTATAAGCACTCATTTATTCTGCAATACACAAGGGAGTACCTTGCTGCTCTCAAGACAAGATCAGAAAAACTCTGCGGCAAACGTCCAAGGGAGATCATAGAAGTAGGCTGGACTCCGCCTGAGGCTGGCTGGGTTAAATTAAATGTCGATGGCTGCTTGAAAAATAATTCAAGTCATGCTGGCGGAGGTGGCTGTTTACGGAGTGTGACAGGAGCTTTTTTGAAAGCTTTTACAGTCAAATTCGGGGGGTGTTGTGCCCTTCAAGCTGAACTTCTTACAGCCCTTAAAGGTCTGAGAATTGCAATGCAGATGAATCTCTCTAAGGTGGTGCCAGAGATGGACTCGGAAATCGCGGTTCTCTTAATCAATGATGGAGTGCAATTTACGAGCCCGTTCTACTATATAGTTCAGCAGTGCAGGCAGCTCCTGGATGCACCTGGATGGACTACATGTTGCAAACACGTCTTCAGGGAGGCCAACCGAACTGCAGATAGTCTGGCAAATTTGAGTCTCACTAGTTCTAATTCAGTTTGTCTCTATGACAATCCTCCTACCCAGCTCATGGAGTTTCTTGTGGATGATGCGCTAGGCAACACGAGACCAAGAGCTGTTGTAATCTTATACATATATATATATATATATATGAGGCATGTTTCAGGAGTTGTAAAGTATGCCACATGGGACGAAATACACTAAAGGCATTTTTCAGAAGTTCTAAGGTGTGCCACATAGGACGATGAGCTCTAAGCTATGCCACATAAGAATAAAAAACACCAATGAATGATTGACAACAAAAAAAAAGTTACATAAGCATTTTATAGGAAAAAGACAAATAAAAATAAGAAAAAAAAGAATTACATAAATAAGAAAAACAATCGTCATGCATATCTTTTGTTGAAAAATTTGATCTGCATAAAAAAGTTTCAAACAATATTTTATTTTAGATATTGCCGATGTATTTACTGATATAGTTTGATGTGATTGGACTTTTACCTACAGGAGACAACCCCACAAAATTTATGAGAAGCAATCCACCCCAAAAGAAATGTTAGAAGCCAAAAAAAAAAACGAAAAGCCACGTTTCTAGATAAAATTTTCAATTTGCTTAAAAAAGAGAGTTAATTCCCAAAATAAGGTTGCATCAACAAATAATTCCCAATATAGGTTACATTAGAAAATAATTCCCATTATGGTGTCCACCTAGGCTTGGATTATTCCAAACCTGATTTTCTTTTAAAAATTAATAATAACTTAATTAATAATTGTTTTTGTATTAAAAAATACTTTTGACCAAATCACAACTTATGCTGCAACAAATATAATAAGTGGAACAAAAGCTGAAGAAGTAAGGGAACAACGAACAAGCTTCATGTGCTACACCTTCCATTTGACAACCATCTCCCAGTACAATTTATCTCAATACAGCGAAGGCAACATATCAATTCAGTGTTGAGGAT
>ONZK01000862.1:32082-45241 GCA_900322385.1 Pharnaceum exiguum | reverse complement strand
AGGACAACCAGTATTTATCACTAGATTGGAGGTATGATATATGCATCTTTTTGATTTTCTGTAGGCGAGGAATTATAATGGTGCCATTGAACTTGATAATTTGCGAGGATGTAGTTTTAAAGCGCCATTGTCATATCTCGCCACTGGATATGAAATGCTTTCTTTTTTTCCTTTTTTGGCAGGGTTATCGAAATGCATCTGCTTCAGAAACGTAAGTTTGAGATTATCGTATCTGTTCAGCTATTTCTTTGCCTTCGTATTGGAAACTTCAATTATTTTTGTAGCAAACTGGGATTTATTGTGAATGTTGTGGTTTTGTAAGGAGTTAATCAGCCTCTGTTGACTGATAGAGAACTATTGTGATAGCATATTCACAGTACCACAATTGTCTTGGATCTATGACTTTTTCCTTTCTGCTTTAGTCATGCTTCTCAGTTTATGTCTATGTGAAATAGAAAAGTGGCACAAATATTGATCATAAGAAATTTCTCACTCCATTACAGGCTTGCAGCAAACTGGCCAGCTACCATGCAAATTGTTCGCCTTATATCTCAGGATCACATGAATAACAAGTAATTCTTACTAAGTTCTGGGGGCTGCTGCCTTTCTCATTGTATCTGTTTGTCATTCCTATGCATGCATGTTGTGGTTGTGTGGAGTTATCGATATGAATGACATGGGTCCATATTTATTTTCCACTCTTGTGCCAGGCAATATGTTGGAAAAGCAGATTTTCTTGTCTTCAGGGCTATGAATCAGCATGGCTTCCTTGCACAGCTACAGGAAAAGAAGCTTGTAAGTTGGTCACTGATCTGTTGCTATTACTTTTAGACTGTCATACAGAACAGGAAGCATTCCTATTTTTTTACTGGAAAATTATTACAACACGAAGTTTTAGACCAATTTGTACAAATTTACTAAATAAACAATTATGAACGTTGATGTACATAACAGATTCCGTAACTTTATGGAATGGTACAAAGGTGCAATATAATTTTTTTTTTGTTTCTGAAACACGCACTATGTGACAGCGACCTCAACCCTCTAGCTCTCTTTCTTTCATATTTATTTCCAAGGACATATTTTAGACGGCAAAATTGTTAAGAATAATCCCTACTTGGGCCGATTATCCCAAAATAATCTCAACTTCAAAAATTGCTGGAAATAATCCCTATGTAGCCCAGAATGATCCCATGACATTTTAAAATATGTCAAAATGTAAAATAAATACTTTGGCTATGCATATATTCATTAGAATTAATGTATTTCATAGTCAAAATTAAAATTGATGGCTTAAGTAAGGTTTAATTTATCAAAAATCTAAAATTAGATCGTTTCGGGCTACAAGGGTCTAAGTAGGGATTATTGCCAGCAATTTTTGAAGTTGGGATTATTTTGGGATAATCGGCCCAAGTAGAGATTATTCCCAGCAATTTCGCCATTTTAGACCCATAAACATTTCCCAAAAACAAAAAAGTCCAACTGATAATGCTAATATTAGTTTTCTATTTTTACACAGGAGGAAGCAGTTTTTTTTATAAAAAAAAAAAAACATTATTGGACACTTTGCATTATCATCATCACTTTTTTCTTTAAACATGAATGTTTTTTTGTCCAATCTGTGTATATTGTCTCAGAGACTCTATTTCTTAATCTATTCTAGTCATGTTAGCTTTAAAGAGCCAACAATTATCTCCGGCTGCTGCTCTGCATTCAGCTATGTATTCTGCTTGTCTATGTGATTTCCAAATCATTGGATTGCATTTCATCCTTGGCTTTCTTTGCACTTGATGGTTAGTTGCGAAATGGTAATGCTGATAGTGTCTGCATGTTTTACTGATGCGTTTGGAATTATTAACTGAAGTTTTCATTGTTTCCCCCTTTTTTGGTTTATCTTCAGTGTGCAGTCATCCAGTTGCCGTCTCAAACACTGCTGTTATCGGTTTCTGATAAAGCTTGCCGCTTGATTGGAATGCTTTTTCCAGGGGTAATTTCTTCTCTTGTAATGGCTTCTTTTCATTAGCTTCTATTTGATAATCACCACATCCGATCATAGCTCATTGCAGACTCTTGTAGGGTAATCGTCGGTCTCAACTTTTCATGTTATTTTGATAACCATTGATTGCTGATGGAATTCCTAAAGACAGGATTTATTATTATTTTTAATTCTTTTTGAAATAGGTTTTAATTTCTCATTTGTGTTTATATAAGTATATAACCCACCTCTTTTGCTTTTAGTGCTCTCGGTATCTTGATTTCCATGCTTCTTTATTAATGCCATGGCCCATGGCACTTGTATTCACTCACTTCATTTGGGTTAGAGTATCTAGATTGGTTATATATACCTGTCTGTGTTGGTCTCTTTGTCAAGTGGAAAAATTTGAACTTGTATAATCACTAGTAGCATTGCATTTTCGAACTAGTGGTTACAGATTTCACAATCCGGCTTTCTGATATACTGGGATATACAAGTGGAAGTCGCTAGGGAAAACCGATGCTTGTACATGCTGCTTTTGTCATTTCATGAAAATGATGTCTTATAATCAAAAGGCATACTGGAGATAAGAATCTAACTTGTTGAATCCAAGTTTCCACAAAATCTTCTTAGCTTGTGGCCTGCGAACTTGTCTTCTGTGCTTCAATCGCCCTTTTGAACTCGCTTTAGCGTGCTCAATTTGCCATGTAATGTTATTCTTATAGGTCCTATTTTTTCACATTTTGTTAATACAGGACATGGTTGTTTTCAAACCACAAATACCCAGCCAGCAGCAACAGCAGCAAATGCAACAACATCAGCAATTGCAAAATCAGCAACAACAACAACAGAATCAGCAAACACAGCAGCAGCAACTTCAGCATTTGCAACAGCAGATGCAGCCCCAACAACTCCAGCAGCAGCAGATGCAGCCGCAACAACTCCAGCAACAGCAGCAGATGCAGCCACAACAACTCCAGCAACAGCAGATGCAACCGCAACAACTCCAGCAACAGCAGATGCAGCCGCAGCAACTCCAGCAACAGCAGATGCAACCGCAACAACTCCAGCAGCAACAACAACAGATTCAACATTTACCACAACAGCAACAGACTATGCAACAGCTGCAGCATCAACAGCAACTGCAGCAACAGCAACAACTTCAACAACAAATGTCACAGCAGATGCCGCAACTACAGCAACAACAACAAATTCAGCAACAGCAACAGATTCCACAGTTGCAGCAGCAATCACAACCGCAACAGATGGTGGGTACTGGAATGGGTCACGCGGGAATGGGTCACAGCTATATGCAAGGTCCAGGTCGACCACAATTACCTCAGGGATCTGTACCATCACAAGGGACTCCACCGACCATGCAGGGTGGTTTTATGGGCTAGGTTGGTGTAAAGTAGGTGTAAATTTTGTTAAGCTCTTGCATTGTTTACATTCGGAATGACGTATAGTTTGTACACATATCTCGAATCATTTGGTTAACATTCAGCAAGAGTGAGTAAAAAAATTTGGCTTTTCCTGTATTCATTAGTTTTTGCAATGCTGGCACTGGTAAAAGTGGCTTTATGAAAACTCCAAACTGGTGAACCAGAGTTTCGGTTTTGGAAAAAGTATTAACTGTTACAGAGCCGTGAAAAATCAATCAACGGAGGATTGATAACCGGAAGTTCAGTCTGCTTATTCAAACATTGAGCCCTTTGTAAAAGTGATGTGCCCCTGCCCCCTAGTAGACGGCATGACAAAACTGACAAGAAACCGATAATCCGAACCAAGACCTGAAATTGAACCGAAAGATACAATCCAAAATCAACACGAGACCCGGAACCAATCTAAACCCGATCCAAAAAATTTCAATCAATCGTACGCTAAATGCTTTTTTAAAGTCAAATATTCCAAAAAAAATAATAGACCCAAATATGGCCGAGGCCGAAATTAACCCAACCCGAAAATTAATAAACTGAAATCAAACCGTTTGATCCGTTTGCCAGGTCTCCCTAGCCTAATTCAT
The DNA here is from genome assembly GCA_900322385.1 of Pharnaceum exiguum. Taxonomy (NCBI): domain Eukaryota; kingdom Viridiplantae; phylum Streptophyta; class Magnoliopsida; order Caryophyllales; family Molluginaceae; genus Pharnaceum; species Pharnaceum exiguum. The sequence goes on along the minus strand of ONZK01000862.1, from coordinate 41,243 downwards.
CTTGGACCATGATTCATCTACCACACAAGACAAACAAACCATGGCTTTCCATTTCATAAATTCAGCCCAATTACAAAAAAAAAAATCATAAATCAAAACCGCATTTTTCCAGCATTCCACTCTCTCTCCACAAAATGTCGACCCAACCCCACTTCCTCCGCTTACTCCTCAGCTGCCGCCGCGTGACAGCCCAAGTGACAGCCCCATCAACCAACACAATAATCGCGATGGCGTCATCAACGGAGCAAGAATTCATCCCTATATACCGCGCAAAGCTGGCACGTCTCCCGAGGTACCACCGCTTCTGGGACGCACGTGTTGCAGCTCGCGTGGGGGAGAAGTTAGGGCTTAGGCTTAAGGAAGTTGGTGTCACTGATGTCAGTGTTGACGTCACTGAAGAGGTTTCGAGACCGGTTCATTATCGGACCATGGTTTTGCCGCTTTTTGAGTCGGTTCAGCGGGCCGGTGTTAATGTATCCGGTTTTGACAAGCTGAAGATTTTAGTTTAGGCTTTTAAAAAAATTTATCATTATTCTATGTGTAATTCCTATTTTTAGTAAAGTTATTGGAATTTAATTTTTTCAATGCAGTTTAGGGGTCAATTTCAAAAACAAGCTCTTTATTTTCGTAAAAATGGTACGGTTGCGTATATACCGACAACGAGCACCCCATTGAATGGAGTTTACAAAATACACTCGATTGTTGTTGTTGTGTGAAATTGTACTTCGATGTAAATATTGACATTTTGTCCTCAGCTTTGCTCAATAAATTTTGTTAAGCTCTTGCATTGGTTACATTCGGAATGACGTATAGATGTACTGACATATCTCGAACCATTTGGTTAACATTGAACAAGTATAGAAATCATTTGGCTGTTCCCCGCATGTAACGTAATTTTGAAAGTCGTAATCTGGTATAAGTTGCTTTGTGAAAATTGCACCTATGGAGCTTCTCTGTTTGAGGTAGGGCACTTCAAAACTGGTTAGCCAGAGTTTCAGTTTGCTTATTCACACATTGAGCGGATGAGCCCTTTGTTGGAGTGATGTGCTAATGACTCGACTCAAGTTAGGCCTAGTTCCGCTCGCGCTCGTTATATTTTTTCAAGTTTGAGACGAGTCACGAGCTTTTTTCGAATTCCTTGATTATTGTTAGAAGTTATCAATTTTCTAATATTTACTCAAATAATGATTTTAACAATGAATACATGACTCTAAAATGACTAAATCTGTTTAGTATCTTTGGTTTTAAGCCTTTTAACCTATATTTTTGTCCATACTTACCATCGTATTTCACTAGATGATGCCGATTATGGAGTATATAGGAACAATATAAAATGTAATTATTCAAAATAGAGACAATCTAAGGAAGGAAAAATGATAAAAAGTTATGTAATGAAGTATATTTAAACTAAAAATCAAAATAAAATAATTTCATGTAGCTCGCGAGCATTTCAAGTCGAAGCTCAACTAGGCTCGTTCGTCAAGTCGAGTTCGAGTAGCTCGTGAGCCCAAGCAACTCATTTGCACCATTAGATGTGCCCTTATTAAGTGTGGCAAAACTTACCCGAACCCGATAACCCGAGTCGAAACCCGAAATAGAACCGAAAGATGCAATCCAAAGTGAACACGAAACCCGGTTTCACCCGAACCAAACTGAACCAATCCAAAAAAATTCAATCAAATGCACTTTAAATGCTTTTTTAAAGTCAAATATTCATAAAATTCACAGACCCGAAAATGTCTTTAAATCAAAATGAACCCAACGCGAGGCACAACCCGACGAAAATTAGTAAACTAGATTGACCCAAACTAAAACAACCTGAACCAAAATCGAAGCTCGATTGAAACGTTTGCCGGGTCTCCCTAGCTCAATTCATCTTGGACCATGGTTCATCTACAACAAGACACGATGTCAAACCAGCCCAATTACAAACAATAATCATTAAAAGTCCAGCCCAGCCGAGCCGAGCCCAATCCAAACAAATCAAACAAACCCACAGCCACACATTTTTGGCTTTTTGCAGCATCCCACTCTCTCTCCAAATGTCGACCAAACCCCACCTCCTCCGTCTAATCCTAAGCTGCCGCCGCATAACAGCCCAAGTGACAGCCCCCCCACCAACCAACAAAATAATCGCGATGGTGTCAACAACCGAGGAAGAATTCCTCCCTGAATACCGCGCCAAGCTGGCACGTCACCCGAGGATCCGCTACTTATGGGACAAACGTGTTGCCGCTCGCGTGGGGGAGAAGTTAGGGCATAGGCTAAAAAAAGCTGGTGTTACTGACGTCAGTGTTGACGTCACTGAAGAGGTTGCCCGACCGGTTCGTTATCGTGAAATGGTTTTGCCGCTTTTTGTCTCGGTTAAGCAGGCCGGTGTTAATGTTAATGGTTTTGACAAGTTGAAGATTTTAAAAACTACTACGAGTAGTTAGTGTTTAGTTTAATTAAATTTAATTGTACTGAATTGTATATTTTGACATTTTGTCATTAGCTGCCTTTTGATCAATAAAATTCAGTTAGGGTTTATGGTTCATTTTAATTGTTCTTTAGTCATACACTAGTGGGTTGGACTTGCTTGGAAGGCGTTCAAACAAGGTAAATAAATAATGGCTTCAGAGGAATGAAGGACATCAAGTTGAACAATGAACATGTACTGTACTAATAAAAGTCTAAAAGTAGCTAAACTAACTATGTGTTTTGTTCGTCGTCAGTATTATAATTCAGTTTTTTTCAGTTCAGTTTAGTGTTTCGGTTTCCGTTCAAATCTTTCATGCCAACCAATTACACCCTTAGCCTGTGTTTTGTTGTTCGTTGGTAGTACTCTAGTTCAATTTAGCGTATTTTAATTTTTTCCAATTATAGTTATAACTTGGACTACATTTAGTATTTTTCAGAATCTTGTTTCTTCCGTTCATTCAGTTTCTGTTTAGATCCTTTCAAATGATTGAACACACCCTAAACTAGATGTTGTGGAATATCACTACAAATAAAACACAAAATAGCAATGGATCTTAGCGTTGTTTTTTCAACCGTTGCTAATAACAACATCCGTTGCTAGGTTTTCACGTTCCGTAGCTAAAGTTCAGCAACATATAGCAAAAAACTGTAGCTAAGCTTAGCAATGAATACCAAAAATACGTTGCTAAGTCTAGCTCTTGGCGACGAGCATTTTAGAAACGGTCAAAATTGATGCTTAATCCCTTGCTAAGAACACCTTAGCAACGGATTTTGACCACTTATCCGTTGTTATTTTGATGTTATTTTGCAGTGTAGATCGATTTATATGGACTGGAGCACGGAGTTTATCACCAGCGAATTGATTTAGACTAGACTTTTAACATATGATCTAGTGGTTGCTTGGTTGCTCATCCAATATCATGGGAAGTGCTATTACATAAAAATGAAAATTTGTCATTTGTTTGGTTGTATCCAAAACACATGAAATAAATTTTAAGAAAACTCCACTTCCTCCATTTGGGGGAGAAAATGGTATTTATAAGTAGTTTACCATGGTCCTCCTTGGTTAATAGAACTTACTCAATTATTTCTCATGAACTTACTTTCATAATTTCAACCAAACAAGTTATGCTAATTCCAATGAAATTATACTTCAAATAGTATCAAACTTCTAAATTACAACGTTAAAATGAACCAGCACTTAGGCTTAGTTGGTGTACTTTACTTTTTGTTCTCATTTTGTACTTGTTTGTTCTTGGAACCAAAAAGAAAGTATTTGAATTTGTGCGGGATTAGGTTGATGGTTTCTTGATTAATGAATATGGAGTAATAAAATAATAAATCAAAAACTTGCCCTTGAAATAAAAGAGACAATGATTTTGTATCAAATTTAATACAATGCTTAAAATACTTGTACACAGTGTTTTGAAAACTGAATCGGTCCTGGTTCAACTTGGAATCGATAGTCTAGCTGGTTTTCAAATTCCTTTTAACCAGATTGGTCAAAAATCGGGCAGAATAGCGTGAAACGATCGGTTCTGACTGGTTCCCAACAAAATAAACATATTTTAATAATATTATCTTTAAATAATTTTAAAATACTAGTTTTGACCGGTTTTTAGTACCCATTGAACCGATGAATCACTCAAGAGACATGCTAGATTTTCAAAACTTATAGTAGTCCGTACTTATTTCTCTGACAATGAAACCAATTCCAGTCCAAACATTTTCATGAGGCAACGTCATGCGCATACCACTAACTATCAAGACACCAAGTTAAGAGTAATGACTATGTCCCATGAAGGCTTGAAACAAGTGAACACCATTGTAATTGGGCATATTTTGGAGCTGGCATGCCGCATGTATATGTACTCTAATTCAGGCATATTTTCAGTTTTTCACCAATTCGGTGCCTTTGTCCTGCCCAAACTGGTCACATTCATTCATGATTCATCATTCATTCGTCAGTGAGTCAATATTACAGATAGACAAACTGACACAATCATAAAGGTAAATTTTGTCTTGCTGTCTTGTACATTGGAAAGAGAGTGTACCCCATGTATCACTTCAGCAAGCACTCCCTTAACTCCCGGGACGTTTGGGGCTTTGGGCCAACCTTTCCGCCAATCCCAAAAGCAACACAGCCCCACACCAACCTTTGTTTTGGATAGAAAGTAAGAGAACCCAACCTTTACATCTGAATAAATGGAAAAGGCCAAGAACAAGGAAATGTGAGAGCACTAGGCTTTTGCTTGAGTGGAGTAAACATGGGAGATTTTGGCTCTTCTTAATGTTTTATATGCTTTTTATTAATTTAACTAATTGAACATAGCTGAGTTGAACTAAATTAAAATGTGCTAAACGTAACTTAGGCTTTTATTTAGTTGATGATTTAATATTCAATTTAGTTGATGATTTGATATTCAGTTAGTTAGTCCGTATTAAACTCTAAATATCTGGCCAATTACACATTTTCAATGACAGAATTAAGATCATAAGTGAATATTGATGTTAAAATTTTTTATAATGTTAAATTGCAGTGATATGAACTAAATTAAACTCAACTGAAGAAAACTTTTAAAAGCCAAATATGATCTTACTTAACTGCTCTAATTTAAAGTTCAAATTAACTTAACTGAGGGCAGGTTCTGTAGAGATGAACTAGACTCAACTGAACTAGGTTGAACTGGAAAAAAAAACCGAACTTTTTCTTTAATTGTTTAGACATTAATCAATTATCAAAACACATCAATATTTTTCCCAAATGATACAATAATAACTACAAATAGATATCGGGATTGAAACTTCTAACCTTTGTAAGTTATGAGCTGAACTTAATATAGAACTGAACTGAACCTAACCTAAGTTGTAAAAATTTAATAATGCCAAATTGACTACTTTATCATTTCTTACATTTTTTTCTTCACAAATTTCGGTTTAAAATTTACAAATCGGAGATAATTATAACAATGTACGGTAATAATTTTAGTCGGTGCTTTTGAACTGTGTTTAAATTTTACAAGGACCATTTACTCCATTAGTCATGGTTTAACGGTTCTATTTCTAGTTATCAACATCACTTGTGTCCACGTCAGTTATTAATTCCACTGGGACCAATCGCAGCTTTGATATCACTATTTTTCTAATTTTTTTATCTAAGAAAAAGCCAAAACTAAATGTTCTTCTGAGTTGGTTAAACCGTTTAATAAATTAATTAATATTAGTTTTCAAAAAAATAATTAATATTAACAATAATAATTACATGTACACTAATAGAGGGAAAGAGAGAGACATAATAATAATATTAATATATTTAATAGAAACAGAGAGAAAGAAAGAGAGAGAGAGGAGTGCCTGGGGGATTTGAAGCCTCCTTCCTCTCCACCCAACTGGCCACACCACCACCAAGGTAAATCAAATTCAATTCATTTTAATTTAATTTTTAATATAATTAATCAAATGTGAGTAATTCATTTGATTTACCTTTTGTTTTTGTGATTTGCTAGGCTAATCAATTTTGATCACCAAAGATCTGCATTGTCACCTTATTTCAGGTGGGCCCCCCTTTAATATTTTGATGTTATTTGAGAAATGTGGGAGTACCCTTTTGATCATTTTGGTGAAATATTTCTGGGTTTTTGATAGTTAGATGAAATGCCCATTTTTGGAAATGTTGGTATTTTTTGATTTTTGTTGTTTATTGGCTGAGTTTTAGTGTTTCATTAAGTGGGTCAATGTTGGATTTTGCTAAAGAAGTGTTCTTTTCTTTTCTTTTTTGGAAATTGATTTTTTGGTTGAGTTATAGTGTTTGATCAAGTTGGCCAATGTTGGATTTTGCTAAAGAAGTATTCTTTTATCTTCTTTTTTTTAATGTGAAATGAATTTCACTTTGTGTGTTTACTGATTGAGTTAGAGTGTATGATCAAGTGGGTTTCAAGTAGTTCTTTTTTTTGTTGATTGAATGTTGTAGGGGGAAGGAAGGAGGGTTTGAATCAATAGGGGAAAATGGGGGTTATGTCCAGGCGGGTATTGCCTGCCTGTGGTAGCCTCTGTTTTTTCTGCCCGTCGTTGCGAGCGCGGTCAAGACAGCCTGTTAAGAGATATAAGAAGCTCCTTGCTGAAATATTTCCTCGGAATCAGGTGAATTTCCCTCTGCGTTTATCGTAGCTTTCTACTTGTGTTAGTGTTTTGTTATGATTAGTAAGTGTGCCGTGTTACTTGTCGGCGGGTTGAAGTGTCCAGTCAGTCTCTGATCTAGGTGTTGAACTTGGATACTTTTGGTCAGTCATGATAGTTTTTGGTCTGTAACGACTGAATGGTGTTTATGCCGGTGTTATGAAATGTAGTGTTGTGACACAGATAGTTTGATATATAGTTAGACTTCTCTTTTGACTGACATCTGATCTAGACTTTTGTGTAGTTGTCTGGTTTAGGATTTTTTGTTTTTTGGGTTTAGGAAGTAGGAAGTACCCATCCCACATTTAAAAAAAAAAAGATAAGATACTGGGATATGTGTTATACTTCTGTCCATTATGAAGAGGACCAGTAACATAACAGCATGTCTTGTAAGTATCTTTTGATTGTGCATGGCTTTGATGTATAGAGCAGATGTGATAGGTTTCTTCAGTTTTACTGATTTCACTGAAATTTCTTTTTGTGCGCCTATCTATATGTGAGTGTTTCACGGTCTCCTCAATGTCTCAAGAGTTCGTGTTTCATTTCACAGGAAGCTGAACCAAACGACCGGAAAATTGCAAAGCTGTGTGAATATGCGTCTAAGAATCCAATGAGAATTCCGAAGGTAAATCTTTACGTCTTCTTTATTGTTCTGTTTGACCTTATAGTAATTGTATTCTCTGTCTTGTATATGGCAATTGTGATAAGTGGCTGCTGGATGAACTTGTAAGATTTTTATGATAGTGATGACAAGAACAGTAGGTCAGGGTTTTAGACTCTTTCGGTAGTTCTATTATTAATACTCGGCTACCTATTTCTTGGTATTACACATACATTGGCTTGATAATGGACACCTTGAACTAATACAAAATAGGCAGAGAAACTTTGTGACCATGTGGCACTCCATGCTATAAGAAGTCTCAAGATCAGAGCCCTAGAGTTATCTCAGGTTCATGATTATACCATTAGCAACTGCACTACATGTAATTAGTGATTAAAATAGGCATATGTCCCCTGAGTGGGTAGCTCACTTGGTAAGACTTCTGAGATTTATTCCAGAGGTCCCAAGTTCGAGTCCCCTCAGGGCCACTGGAGGTTTAACCGGTCGTTAACTTCAGGGCCCATGGGATTAGTTAGGCAAAGCCCTACCCATGTTATCTAAAAAAAAAAAACAAAGAAAAAAACAGGCATATGTGAGCTGAGAAGACCTCGAGTTTTCCAAGAGCGATGTTTACGTAGACATAGTCCCCAAACCATGTTGGTTGGCTGGCATGGACAAACTGGAATTTGCACGACGCACACACATGCACACATACCCACACACCCTACAAACAACACACACATAATGATCTTTGACTTGGGATCATTTTTCTCTATTCACTCCTACTCCAACCATACGATTAACTAAGTCAGGTAGAGTTATATTCAAATTGGCCACCCTCGTTCAAGTTTCATCAAGTCCTTCCTTTACTTGCTAGCTCATCACTTGCACACCCTTCGATCCTTCTCACGAGAGCATCAAAAGGCGTCCTCACGTGACCGAAGCAGCGGAATTTTTGGTCCATGTCATAACAATGTGACTAAGCTGTTCATGTGTTGGTGTCACTTGCTACCCACGTTACTCTCCTCTTTTATCTAGTCTGGGCTTGAGACCGGCTTGTAAACAAATGTTGATTACAGTCACAGGTGGAGTTTTGGGGAGCAAGTGGTGCTGCTCTGATCTACCTTTTGTTAAATAGGCAGCTGTGAAGACAGGTAAGAAGCAGTTGGAGTCGTAGAGTAGTACCTTAAGCTTTCTCATTGTGAATGGGTTTTGAGTCACTGACCTCAATTTATTTAGTTAAGATGCATATATCTGGCTTAGATACAGAGATATGAGAAATTCTGGGCTGAGTGTGCAGATTAACCCTTTTCTAGATATAATTAACAAGTCCAGTTTTGTCATTTCTGAACTCTGAATGTCGGCTACCCTGTTTCCACTGTGAGCTCTGGGTTGTCTCATAAGTCACAACTAACTTCAGGGAAGAAAATGCCATGTGAAATGAAAATGAAATGAAATCAATGTTGTTCAGAATAAGCACTGGTCATGCCTAATATGCTTCAGCTTGGATAACTCCTATGCTGTCACTGTTCTGGTCACAAAAGGCTTGCACATGCATTATTTCACATTTTTACTTAGTGCAGATGAATTGTTAAATTAACTGGGTTTTCTTGTGCTTTTTTTGCGCTACCTTGCAGATAACAGAATATTTGGAACAGCGGTTTTACAAGGATCTCCGTAATGAGCATCTCGGTTCAGTAAAGATTGTGCTGTGTGTTTATAGGAAATTGTTATGTTCATGCAAGGAGCAGATGTAAGTATAATTGTCATTTCATTTGAGCTGCTGACTGATTTTTGATGTTGTAACCTATGAAATATTATCTTCTGGGAAAGAGGTCCTGAATATGTGCTTCCTTTAAGAGGTTGTGGGAGCTTCTTCTTCTTCTTCTTTTTTTTTTTTTTTTGGGGGGGGGGGGGGGGGGGG